>MCJB01050106.1:4412-49416 GCA_002018475.1 Nicotiana obtusifolia
GTTTGGACGAATGGAATGGGGGTAGGGGGGTTGGTTTAGGACATATATATATTGGGGAATGGGATAATTTAGAGCCGTTGATCTTGTTGAGATCAACGGCCTAGATAATCTGACTGCTAAACGGGGTCGTTTTGGTAAGAGGGGGAAAGGAACGGATTGGGCTGGTCCGGTCATTTTTCGGATTGGGCCTGATTTAAAAAAAGATGCATGGCCCAGTCCAGTTCTTCTTCCTCTTTGTTTCATTTATTTATTTATACTATTTATTTTAATTTCTTTTTTTTTTTAATTTTTATGACTAGATTACTTAGTAATTAAAATCCTAATCTACCTAAATGTGAAATTAAGCTAAATTAACTATTTATAAAAATTAAAACAATACTAGATTTTAGGAATTAAATATTAAAACTTAGAAGAGTGCAAAATGAACTATTTTTATGATTTTTTTAATTTTATAAAACAACTAATTACTAATTCAATCCTAAAAATGTAAAATAAATCTTAAATGCCATGCATGATATTCTTTGAGTATTTTCATTAATTAATGACCTACAATTTAAGTATAAGTAGTTAAAAATTTAATTAATTATTAAAATGGCTAATACTTAATGAAAACTATTTTATTTTATTTACCGGAGTACTTCGGGTAAGGTAAAAATCACGTGCTCACATTAGTGTCAGCTATGAGAAACATTAAAGAGGCATGATTCCCGAGACCAATGAGATCCGATTCCAGCCAAAGGTATCCCAACTTATGGTGCGAATACCACGGGACGAACAGTCGCCGAACAGGGGACTGCTGACACCTCTGGGATGAGGTGACAACATTATTGAAGAATGGTCACCTCCGAGAATTCTTAAGTGATCGAGCTAAGAACAATTATGATCGCCACAGAGACAACGCGGAACCTTTGAATGCAGTAGAAGAAACCCCACGCCAAACGATCAATATGATCTTCGGGGGGAATGAGATTAATAGGGTCACCTTTTCGGCAGCAAAGAAGACGAAAGTATCCATAACTCATAGTAAAAGACTCCGGGAAGACGATATCACTTTCACGGAGGAGGACGCAAACGGATTGTTGTTACCACACAACGACGCACTGGTAATTTATTTAAATATGTTAGATTTTAGGATTAAATGTGTTCTAATGAATCTAGAAAGTTCGGCTAATATCATACAATGGAGAGTATTGGAACAAACTACACTCACCAGAAGCATTATTTCGGCAGCAAAGTTCCTCGCTGGATTCAACCTTGCAAGTGTGACGACCGGGGGAGAGAGCTTGCTGCTCACGAACGCTGAACGAGTAAAGAAAACAACCCTCTTCGAAGTAGTAGATGGTGATATGGGATACAACATCATCCTGGGGAGGCCACGGTTACATGAGATAAAGTTGTACCTTCAACATATCACTAATTGTTGAATTTTCCAAGGCCCGAAAGAATTAAGCAGATAAGAGGTGATCAACAGGTAGCAAGGGAGATGATTGCAGTCTCAGTTTTCAGTAGCAACGGGAAGGAGCATGGCATAGCAATTACAGGAACCGACGCCTTTTGCTGGGTTAGAAGAAGTTAGCCTCGGGGCAGAGTCGTTAGAACAATATCAAGTGCCGAGATATTTCCAAGTTCCGGAAGAGCAACGAAGTACAGGGCGGAGGAACTAGAGCAAGTGGCATTGTTCGAAGAATTCCTAGAAAGAAAATTTCATTTAGGGACAGGATTGCACCCCGAGCTCAAGTCTGGATTTATGGAATTCCTTAAACTTAAAGTTGATTGTTTTGCATGGTGGCACGAGGATATGACAAGTATCCCGACGGAAATAGCCGTGCACAAGCTGAGTTTGGATCCCTACATACCACCGGTACGATAGAAGAAACACCCTATTGCCAAGGCCAGAAATAAATTCATGAATAGAAGAGGTAGCCTGCTTAAAATCGGTTGGGTGAGAGAGGTAAGATATCCAGACTGGCTAGTCAATGTAGTAGTAGTTCCTAAGAAGAACAATAAATTTTGCATGTGTGTGGACTATAAAGATCTTGGTAAGGTGTGCCCGAAAGACTCGTTCCCAATGTCAAATATCGATCAAATGATTGATGCTACGGCCAGGAATGAGTTGATGAGTTTCCTTTATGCTTATCCATGTACAACCAGATTAAGATGAACCCGAAAGATCAGGAAAAAACTTTGTTTATAACGAATTTCGATACATATTGTTACAATGTAATGCCTTTCGGGTTAAAAAATGTCGGAGCCACTTATTAACGGCTCGTAAATAAGATGTTTGAAAAATAAATAGGAAGGACCATGGAAGTTTATATAGACGATATACTCGTTAAGTCTTTGAATATATGTGACCACTTTAAGCATTTATAAGAAACATTCGACATCCTGAGGAAGTTCCGGTAAAGTTCCTAAGGTTTCTGGTCTTACAAAAGGGAATTGAGGTAAACCCCGTCCCAATCAAGGCCATAGACGATATCTCGGATCAATTTTCAAACGTAAAGAAAGTCCAAAGACTCACAGGAAGGTTAGCAGCTTTGAGCAGGCTCATTTCCCGGTCGTAGGAAAAATCTCATCGCTTCTTCACATTGCTCAAAAAGAAGAATAATTTCGAATGGGCCGTCGAAATGAGTGAATTAGACATAGAATATAAACCAAGGACCGCAATTAAGTCACAAATTTTGGCTGACTTCATGGCCGATTTTAGTCCAGAACTACTACCTCTGCAACCAATGAGGTAGTAATGGTGTCGTAATCGACATCAGCGGTTTGGACCTTATTTACGGACGAAGCTTCCTACTTAAAGGCCTCTGGACTCGGAATAGTCTTAATCACGCCTTCGGGGGAAACCCTAAGGCAAGCCATCAGAATAATCCCTTTAACTAACAATGAAGCAGAGTATGAAGCTTTGATTTCAGAGCTCGAATTGGCCCGAGGACTTGATTCCGAGATTATCAAAATCAAATGTGACTCACAACTGGTGGTAAATCAGGTTTACAAGATCTTTGATACCAAAGAAGAACATATGCAACAATACGTGATAAAGGTCCAGGATCTTTTGGCACAATTCCGGGAGTGGTCAATCGCTCATATCCCTAGGGAGGATAATGTAGAAGCGGATGCATTAGTCAACTTAGGATCATCGACGATAATAAAGGGATCGGAGTCCGGAACGGTGGTACAACTGATGAGCTCAGTCTTGAATACTGATGGTTTCTATGAGGTGAATTCGGCTAGTCAGGTCTGGGATTGGAGAAATGGAATAATCAACTACCTCGAGCACGAAAAGTTGCTCGACGATCCCAAAGCATCACGGGTGTTACGCGCCAAAACTGCACGTTATAGCTTCAGGAAAGGCCAATTGTATTAAATATTTCAAGGCCCGTTGGCCCAGTGTTGACGAGTGTCAGAAGCTGACTATGTTATGAGAGAAATCCACGAAGGGATATGCAGCAATCACTCATGCGTAGAGTTTTTGGTGCTGAACTTGGTACGGGTAGGATATTATTGGCCTCGCATGGAACAAGACGCCAAAGATTTCGTACAAAAATGTGATAAGTGCCAGCGCTACGCATCACTAGTACATCAATCGGCAGAACCCTTATATTCAGTTCTATCCCCATGGCCGTTCATGAAATGGGGGATGGACATCGTCGGACCGCTGCCACCAGCTCCCTAGGTTTCTTTTAATTTTGACTGATTATTTTTCTAAATAGGTGGAAGCAGGTTCTTATCAGAAGATCAGAGAACGCATAGTGGTCGATTTCCTATGGGAAAATATAACTCGCAGGTTCCGAATACCAAAAGAAATAGCATGCGACAATGGGTGTTATAAAGTTCCTCGAAGACTTGAAAATAATGAGGATCACATCTTCTCCTTATCATCCAAGCGCAAATGGTCAAGCGGAGTCAAAGAACAAAATAATTATTCAAAACCTCAAGAAAAGGTTGGAAGTAGCAAAAGGCAAATGGCCCGAAGAATTGCACGGAGTTCTATGGGCCTACCAAACAACGGACAAATCGAGCGCAATAGAAACTCCTTTTTCCCTTGTTTACGGTGCTGAAGCCCTAATCCTGGTGTAAGTGGGCGAACCCACTTTGAGATATTCTCAGACAAATGAAGAATCAAACGACGAAGCAATGCTATTTAACTTGGAATTGCTCGAGGAATGCAGTGACTTAGCGCATTTAAGGATGGCAGCTCAAAGCAGAGAATGGAGCGATATTATAACCGAAGAGCCAACTTCTGTTATTTCAAAGTAGGAGACTTGGTTCTAAAGAAAGTAACCCAAAGTACCCTGGAGCTCAATACGGGGAAGCTAGGTCCAATGTGGGAAGGTCCCTATCGGATTTCAGTTATCAATGGGAAAGGATAGAATGGAAACAAGTTGCCCAGCAACTGGAACGTGGCATACCTCAAACGACATTACTGCTGATAAACATTATTCAAGCAGAAAGTATGTGGTGCACTCTTTTTTCCTTCGTTCAGTTTTTGTCCCAATTGGATTTTTCTGGTAAGGTTTCTAATGAGGCAGCGACAGAAAGCATACTACGAAGATAACAGCAATATGACCTTTGATAACAAGGAAAATAAACAAGCTTCCACTCGGAGACGATTAGATAATCTTTGGTGCGATAGCAAATTCCCACCGGGAAGTTAAGTTTGCTACCGAACAAAGGTTACCCGACCGTTCACGAGCACAAACCACTAGAGGACTGTTAGGTATTCTTTCGCTCGATAGCATGGATTCCTAAGGGGAAGTAAGGTATGAAGGATTACCTAGCAATTCATTGGTGGAACCTTCAAAAAATACAAGACTTCCAGTGTTCCAAAAATCTGGAAATAAAATGCATTATCGGGATCGGGGACTGTGCAGCCACCCCCGTACAAATAAGTTGTACAAGATAGCCCCAAGTAATGGCAATTTCTTTTCTGCATAGCAAGATGCTTATGTATTTTTTGAAATAGAAGAAATAAAATGAATTCCTTTTGCTTATTATCTTATTTTTTTGTCTGAACGATGAGCTAACTTTGTTATTTGTAAGTTAAACAAGTACTTCTAATGTTAGTGCCGTAATGAGCAGGATACATCCTCTTTAAGAGCACCGTAAACATAAGAGGACCCTCTCTTATAAAAACCCTCACGTTAAAGGGTTGGTTCTGGAAGAATCAATGCCCGAAATCTAAAATGTCATCGGAAAAAAATACACCCGAAGCCGCATATGAAAAGGACGCAAAAAGCAAACTTGCGGAAATATTCATAGAAACCCTCACGTAAAAGGGAAACTTGTGCAAATATTCATAGAAACCCTCACGTAAAAAGGAAACTTGCGCAAATATTCATAGAGACCCTCACATAAAAGGGATGATACTCAAAATAAAAATACTTCGAAGAAAAGGCATCCGAGACTACACGTAGTAAAGTGAGAATAGAAAAACCTGCGTAGAATGCTTGAGCAAGTGCAAAAGTTAAAAACTTTCATGGACATTCAAACAAAAGTAACAATCAAATGATACTTGAGCAAAAAATATGTGTTTATTTACAAGAGCAGACCAAAATGATACAAATACAAAGTGGGAAAAAGAAAGAAAAAGCTAAACTGCAGCACCTCCGGAACCAAGAGGAAGAGAAGTATCCGCATCCCAGGGAAAAGTAGGTGGTTACACTGATGGCTCAACATTTTCACCAGTTTGGTCTTCGGCATCATCGCCTTTCGATCCCTCTTAAGTTTCCGAAAACTCGAAACCGAAATCAGAAGAACCTGGAGCATCAGACTGCCGGGAGTCCATTTTTCGTAGATAACTCAAGCTCTCGGGCCTTAGCAATTTTGGCATCAACGTCAATGATTCCAGCTTTGGGATCTTCCAAGATTTTTCTCCTCATGCTATACATGGAATAAGTGTTTTCTACAATGAGGGAAGCCGCTCGGCGCTTAAGTTCTTTTTTGAGTTGAGTAACCACGGCAGAAAGGTTTTCCCGGGCAGATTTAGCAGATTTGAGGCTTACATCGAGCTCGCGGACAGTTGAACTAAAGAGCCTATTATGCTGGATAGTTTTCGTGTACTTCTCTACTAGCTGGGCATGTTTCGCTCCTAGAGCGGCAAGCTCTTTACTTTTGGAGTTCAAGGCTGCTTCCAAGTTAATCACTCTTACAGTGGAGCTAGCCTCATGATCGATTGCAGTAAGGACGACGTTCTGGACTTTAGCCCATTTGGCCTTGGCTTCTTCAAATCTAACCCTCAGTGGCCCAATTTTTTAGCTAAGGGTTACCACTTCCTACTCTCTTTGCTGCAAAGGAGCCTCCAAAACAATGGCCTCAGTAGCTTTAGTTTGAGGCAGAGAACAGTTTTGTCCCATTCCGCCAAAAGGTAATCCCGTTCAGAAGTAAGTTCTTCCTTCTCACGAATCAACCTTCTAAGGCCCTCAGAAGCAAGAAAGTTGGCCTACAAGACAATAAGAAATAAAACTTAGAATACATTCATACTAAAGTAGAAGGAGTAATTAAGGAATAAAAGAACGTACCGCTGCGGCATTGTGCATAGCATTGTTCAACAAGCACTCTCCCAAGAGTGCTTGAATCTTTTTTCAGTCCTTTTGTGAATTCAAAGGCTTCAGATTATTAGCAAGCTCCACCTGCCAGGATAGCGAGTTGCATCCGGTAGAGACCGAAATAGTAACGTTCCTCTTCCTTTGTGGATCTTCAGAAAGGGCAACATAATTTTTCCCCAAATTCCCTTAAACTGGGGATTGTGGAAGAGGAACACCTTTTTCATGTTCAGGTGTGGCTGATGGAGGTGATGTAGTAACTGCTGGTGGAAGAGTGGATGAAGATTAAAGTGATGTAGCAGTTGCTGGTGTTGGTGAAGGTGGAGATGAAGCTGATGGAGTTGAAGAATGAGAAGCAAATGCATCAAATACAGTGTCGGCTCTTGAATGCTCGCCAACCAAAGACAGTAAGGACCTGGTACTCAACCCTACAACACCGGTTACAGTAATTGGGGCCCGAAAATGGGAGTTGGCCTTTTCTACCAAATCAGATTCTCCCTAAAGTGTCGAGACATCATCTTTAGTTGATGCAATTATCTAAACAGGTCGAGCATCCTGTTGAGATGATGAGGATTGTCTCCTTCTTTGTAAAAAAGCTCCTTCATCACCAGCTTCTTCATCATCATCGATCATCAATCATCACAGTGACTACGACCGGCCTGGAAAGAGGACCAGTCATCATTGCCACCGGAGATGACTCAGGGGCATCAATCTTTGCCCTCTGATTCTTTTCCTCGGCCGCGGAACGGCGGGGACTCCATAAAAAAGTGTTTGCACCCACAACAGGCCCGGAGATACCTGTTCGAGTAAGTGCTTCCTGAAGCAGCCACGCTTCATCAGCAGGATCGGCTAAAACGTCCTTCTCAGGGACAGCAACAGAGCCCGCAAGTAGACTTAATTTTGTGAACAAGTCAGAAGGGTCCAATCAAGCTCTTCATATACAGAAAATGGAAGTAAGGTAAATTAAAATTACCATGACTTTTGGCCTTCCACCCGTATTTAGGGGCCAGTTCTTTCCACAAAGAGTTTCGGGCGTCGTAACGTCCAAAATCTTTTGAACCCACCGGTCCAAATCTGCTACCACCGGTGGGATCCATCGAGTGGCTGAAACATGTGAAGGGTGAAGAGATAGTACGGTCATAAAAGAATATCGAGCAAAAAGGAATACAATATGAAGAACTTACGAGTGTGGTTCCAAGCGATCAGAAAGGATAAAGTCATTATCGGAATGATGTCGTTGGTGGCAACTGCAACGAACCGTTCCATCCACCCACGGTCGTTGTCATCATCCATGCTAGACAGCAAAGCATGGTGGCCGCGCTTGCAAAGATTTATCATTCCCCTGCGAAAGATTTTGGGGGAATAGAGATTCATCATATGAGCTAAGGTTAGCTCCTCTCTAGTTTCTTGGCACAAGCGTCGAAGGCAGGCGACCGTCCTCCACACTGAAGGACTTACCTGTGCCAAACACACCTGGTAACGAAGGCAAAAATCCGCATTCACGGAATCAAGCTCTCCGCTCAAAGAAAATGCATCCAAAGTAAAGGGATACGTAAAAAGGTATGTAAAACCTTCCTTGAGAAGGATCACTCACTCCGATAGATCAGGAGCAATAATATTTAACTCATGGCAGTGATAATCCTCCTTCACAGTAGGAATACTGGAAGGACGAATGGAAGAAGGGTACCTACTAACAGCCCATGTACGAGGATTAACAGTAGGGAATTTCTTTTCAAAATCCTTCGAAGTACTAAGTCTTCTTGGGATGACGGAACCTACCGTTAGAGGAACAGAGTCCTCGGTTTTGTTCTTGTTCTTTGTAGAACCAGCACGCTTAGAGGAAGAAACCATTGAAAAAGGAGAAGGAAAGGGTTTTTGTCTTTGAAGAGAACTAGAGAAAGAATAGAAAATAAAGATGCAAATCAGGAGTTCGAGAAATTATGAAATGCAAATAAAAAGAATGTGGCGTATAAGTAAAATTTTGGTGGTTTAATTCATGGTCATGATTACGTCGATGATCGGCAAAAGTTATGCTGAATCATGTAATGACGTGTGGTCGGGGCATTAAATCCGGAGAGACATGCGTCTAATCAACTGTCAATAACCTTCAGAAGGAGTTATAGTAATTCCCGCCAAAAAGGTATTTTTACCAACTTTCCGGTAACACAAAGTTATGTCACCCAAAAGCAGGGGGATTATCTGTATAGGGTAGAATATAATATGACACATGGTCGTCTAAAGGGAGGACACGTGGAACCCAAGATGGGGATGGCCGAAGACCGGACACAGTCGCGCTTGTCATTGAAAAGGATAACGTTCATAAAGGTGCAGTAAATACTCTGCATCCGGTAGCATTTACTAAGAAATATTCTGCAGCATTAATAGCGATTGTCTGTTATAGGAAATTTGACATTTATGTTCACCGTTATATCTTCATCAATGACTCATCAATGACCCTCATAATTGACATTAAAGGAGGGCATGATCCTAGGACCTCCTTCCCTAGACATAACTATAAATAGTGAGCTCAATTATCATTCGAGAGGACACGAATTTTCTGGCTAAACTTTTATTCTATTCTATACAAAGTTTTATACAATTTTATTTTCTTGCTTATTGATCTCATCATCGCTGTACCTGGAAGCACTGTCCTGGAATTGTCATCTATGTTGTTTTCATCTATATTTCAATGCTAAGTATTATACATTTCTTCAATTATTATATTATTTTAGGATCAAATTAATTCACTTGTCTAGAAACCACGTATAAATTCAACTATATCGTGTAAACAAGTTTCAAGCATATTGCATCAAAACTATAGATTTAGTTGGTCAAATTAGGATCAAATAATATGTTAGTTATCAGATTGACTACTTCCATGAATAATCTTTGTAACTTGATCAAATTCAAACAGGTGACTATTTAAAAATAACAAGGAAAATGGATCTAGAAAACATAAATAGTTTCTTGGCAATCCAAACAGATTATTGCCTAATTAAATTTAAGCATGATTCTGTGTTCAAGGATAAAACTGGGCATATGTTGAGCTGTTACTAGAACTTGTCTCCTCAAAATCAGGATCTGAACTCTTCATTACTCTTCGCTTTCGCCTATCAGTTTGCGCATTCAGTGCAGGGAAAGTAGGCATGAATTCTTTAGACTGGGTAGAGGAACTTCACGAAACCAATCATGGTTCAATGCAGCATCAGCAGTTATTCTCTTCTCAGGATCATACGTTAGAAGCCTATTCAACAAGTCAAATCCAGCTTCAGATAAGAAAGGTAACCCCGTAAAGGACGTCGCAGGATAACAAATTTTCCTGATATTGTTTTGCAAAGTTGATCACTTTCACCCCAACCCCATTTAGTTTCAAGGCCATATTGTCTCATTTGGGGTGCCAAGAATTCTGCAAATGTAGTTAATTTGCTCAGCTAATGATCCTGATCCGTTCAAGAGCGGTTCATTGGATAGCTACTCGGCCATAATACAACCTGTACATGGTTGAAATCGAGCTCGCCTATTGCATAACAGACTGGGGATGAAACATAATGGATTGAAGATCGGCCTTGGATTCCATCAAACTTAAGCACGAGGTTGAAACATGCGTCTTCAAGATTATCGAGTCCGTAACCCCGGAAGTAGCCCAGATTCCAAATTAGCTGAGAAAACATTATCAAAGGCCGAAATACCCGTGACCGGTCGGATATCACGGCGGGAATCTCGACACATATCAAGGAAGCCAATTAATTAGCAAATCATGAGATTTTTTTACCTTATACCGAATTGTACCTAAAGTAGGATTCCTCAACTTTATAAAGGGGGGTTTATTATTTGTAAAAAAAAATTGTAACTGACATTCTAAAGCAATATACTGTTCTTTTTAGTTATTATTATCTCATCACTCTGTTCCGACACCGATTGCAATATTTTTTGGCCCAATGGCGATCAACCTTCAAGGCCAAAACTGTTTAATTTGTGTGGTTTGCATTTATCTTTTATCATTAATTTCAATTTTAATCTGATTTCTCATTTTTGTATCAAATTAGATCACGTATCCTTTAAATCGCGTATAAATTCAATTGCTATCTGATTTTGAGGGTAAACAGTTTGGCGCGCACCGTAGGGCTAAGGATAATAGTATTTATTTGATACAAATCTCCATAACATACACTGCTTTACACTTGCTCTTTGAAGTGTCTTTGATTCCATGCTATAATACAAAAATGTCTAACTCTCAATCGGCACCTTTGCATGTTGACACCGAGTCCAGTCACCAAGGTGAAAATAACAACATAGCGCCCAGTAACGAGATACCGCCTGTTGATCCCGCCGGAATTCCGATCGCAGAATCTGATTGACGCGAATTGGCATGTGGCTATCGATGCAAAACTTGCATACCAACCCCTAAAATAGCGTTTAGAGGAGCCCGATCGGCAACTTGAAACACATGAAACGTTGAAGGAGACGGGATCAGCCTACGAGTGATCATCAAAATGTTGCAGGCTCAATAGTCAACGATAGCTCAATTACAGAATTGAAGTCATGCACCGAGCAGGGTTGAGCCTGATCCTCCCCAGGAAGTCACCTGCAGGGACGAATCGATCGTAGAAAGGTCAAACGAATATGAATTGGGGGCTAACCTTGAGATTATAAAGATGCTAGAGGAGCTGACAAAACGGATAGAATCAGCGGAGAAGAAGATTGAGGCTAACGACAAATAAGTGAAAACCTACAACTTCAGGGCAGACCAAATCCCAGGAGCACCTACGGTATTGAAGGGCCTGGATTCCAGGAAGTTCATGCGAAAACCTTTTCCACCAAGCGGCTCCGAAGCCGATCCCCAAGAAATTTCGTATGCCCGAAATACCCAAGTATAATGGAATGACCGACCCAAACGAGCATGTTGCCTCGTATACATGCGCTATCAAAAGGAACGACCCGGAGGACGATGAGATCGAGTCTGTTCTATTGAAAAAATTTGGGGAGACCCTGTCAAAGGGAGCTATAATATGGTATCACAATTTACCTCTTAATTCTATTGACTCATTTGTTATGCTTGCAGATTCTTTTGTAAAGGAACACACAGGTGCCATCAAGGTCAAGACTAGGAAATCAGACCTTTTCAAAGTCAAACAAAAGGATAACGAGATGTTCAGAGAGTTTGTGTCCCGGTTTCAAATGGAACTAATGGATCTGCCGTCGGTTGCTGATGATTGGGCTGTTCAAGCTTTCACTCAGGGACTTAATATTCGGAGCTCGGTGGCTTCACAGAAACTAAAGTAGAACTTAATAGAATACCGGTCTGTTACATGGGCCGACGTGCATAACCGGTATCAATCGAAAATTAGAGCCGAAGACGATCTGCTCGGGCCCCCTTCTGGGTCTGTCTATCCCATTAGAACCCTCGACAGAGTCAAAAGAGATATCGATCGCGAATCGAGGCCAAACAGGAATCGGTATCAGCCATATAATGGAGACCGAAGAAGCAGGGGGTCTGGGCGGAACTCCATGAGAAACGAAAGGAGAAATGACCGAGGCTAGAGCAACCGGGGACTCATGACCAAAAACAGCTTCGATAGGTCCATCGGGCCAAAAGAATCACCGAGGCTATCAGAATACAAATTTAATGTCGATGCTGCCGCCATTGTACTAGCTATCGGGCACATCAAAGATACCAAATGGTCTCGACCTCTACAATCCTATCCTACCCAAAGGGATCCTAACCAGATGTGCAAATATCATGGCACTCACGGTCACAAAATGGAAGATTGTCAACAACTGAGAGAGGAAGTAGCCCGACTATTCAATAACGGGCATCTTCGAGAATTCTTGAGCGACCGAGCCAAGAATCATTTCAGGAACAGGGATTCTAACAAATAGACAGAACAAGAAGAACCTCTAAACGTCATTAACATGATCATCGGTGGAGTTGATATCCCTCAGGGGCCGATGTTGAAATGCACCAAAGTATCCATCACTAGAGAGAAACGAACTCGAGACTACATACCGGAAGGAACTTTATCTTTCAACAATGAGGACGTGGAAGGAATTGTACAGCCCCAAAATGATGCACTGGTAATATCTATAATCGTACATAAAATTTGAGTTAAACGTGTGTTAATTGATCCAGGTAGCTCGGCCAACATCATTCGATCAAGGGTCGTGGAGCAGCTCGGTCTACAAGACCAAATCGTGCTTATAGTCCGAGTCATAAACGGATTCAACATGGTATGTGAAACCACTAAGGGTGAGATAATATTACCGATAAACACCGCCGGGACCATACAGGAAGCTAAGTTTTATGTAATCGAAGGCGACATGAGGTACAATGCCTTGTTCGGAAGACCATGGATCCACAACATGAGGGCGGTGCCTTCGACGTTGCACCAGGCATTGAAATTTTAAACATCTGATGGAGTTAAAACGGTCTACGCGGAACAATCAGTTGGAAAAGAAATGTTCGAGATTGAAGAGGTGACACCGACATCTACAGTTTCAACATCGAAGGGCCAAACCAGGTGGTCAAAAATGGGGCAAAATAGCAATCATTGATACCATCTTCGGTAGAGCGAACAAACAAAGGGAAGTCGAGGATGATGATTATGGGATTCCCACATCTTTTATAGCCCCCCATGATTTCGACGCCACTAAATCGACAGTCGAGGAACTGGAACAAGTCATATTGCGAGAAAACTTGCCCGATCGAAAAGTATACCTAGGCACGGGGCTAAGCTCCGAGCTCAGGGTAAAACTCATTCAATTTCTTATAACTAACGAAGATTGTTTCGCTTGATCCCACCTCGATATGACAGGTATCCCATCGGAGATAACCACTCACAAGCTGAGCCTGGACCCGAGTTCCATCAGGTTAAACAAAAGAGGAGACCCTAGTCCGAGATTAAGCATGCTTTCATCAAGGATGAGGTACTAAACTTCTTAAAATAGGGTCTATTCAAAAGGTCAAATACCCAGATTGGTTAGCAAACGTAGTGGTAGTCCCTAAAAAAAGGAATAAATAAAGAATGTGTGTAGACTATAAAGATTGGAATAAAGCATGCCCCAAAAACTCTTTTTCTTTGCCCAAAATCGACTGTATGATCGATGCCGTGGCTGGCCAAGAGACCCTTAGTTTTCTCGACGCCTATTCCGGGTAAAACCAAATACGGATGGACCCGGGTGATCAGGAAAAAAGTTCTTTCATCACGAAGTATGGCACATACTGTTATAACTAATGCCGTTTGGATTAAAAAATGCTGGTGCCATGTACCAGCGCTTAATAAATTGGATGTTCGAGAAACAAATAGGAAAATCAATGGAGGTTTACATTGATAACATGTTAGTTAAGTCCTTGCAAGCAGAGGACCATTTAAGACATTTGCAGAAAACATTCAGTATATTGAAGCAGTACAACATGAAACTGAACCTAGAAAAGTGTGTGTTTGGAGTAGGGTCGGGTAAATTCCTCGGATTTATGGTGTCTAATCGGGGAATTGAGATCAATCCTGATAAGATCAAAGCCATCGAAGATATCACGCTCGTGGACAACGTAAAGGCCATGCAACGAACAACAATACTTGTACTTGGCGGTCTCGGAGATAGCGGTAAGTGGAGTCCTAGTTCCGGAAGAGCAAGGTACGCAATTTTCAATTTACTATGTTAGTTGAACTTTAGGTGAGGCCGAAACTAGATAACCTTACCTGGAAAAACTGGCGCTCGCTTTGTTAAGCGCCTCTAGGAATCTAAAAATATACTTCCAATGTCATCCCATATGTGTCGTAACTACTTATCCATTGAGGAACGTTATGCATAAGCCCGAACTCTCGGACTGACCGGCCAAATGGGCCATAGAAATAAGTGGGTACGATATTGAGTATCGACCTCGGACCGCGATTAAGTCTCAAATTTTGGCAAACTTTGTGGCTAAATTTATACCGGCCCTAATACCCGAGGTCGAAAGAGAGTTGTTGATTAACTCAAGAATTTCCTCGGGAATCTGGACCCTCTTCACGGACGGCGCCTCAAACGCAAAGGGTCCGGACTTGGCATCGTCTTAAACTCACCAGCAGGTAATATAATTAGACAATCTATTAAGACTGTGAAATTGACTAACAACGAGGTTGAATATGAGGCCATGATTGCAGGCATTGAACTAGCTAAGAGCTTGGGGCGAAAGTGATCGAAGCCAAGTGCGACTCCCTCCTTGTGGTAAATCAAGTCAATGGAACATTCGAGGTCAGAGAGGAACGAATGCAAAGATACTTGGACAAATTACAAGTGACATTACATAGGTTCAAAGAATGGACTTTGCAACATCTACCTCGGGATCAAAACAGCGAGGCCGATGCCCTCGCTAACTTGGGGTCATTGGTCGAAGACGACAAATTCAACGCGGGAGAAGTCGTACAACTTATAAGATTAGTGGTGGAAGAAGGCCACGGTGAAATTAACTCGACGAGCCTAACTTGGGATTGGAGGAATAAGTACGTAAAATATCTCAGATCCGGTAAATTGCCTTCAGATCTAAAAGAGTCGAGGTCCCTGCATACAAAGGCGGCCCGATTTAGCCTGTCCGAAGAGGGAACCTTGTTCAGAAGAACATTTGATGACCCACTTGCAATATGTCTAGGGCCAGGCAATACTGAGTATGTTTTGAGGGAAATCCATGAAGGTACATGTGGAAATCATTCGGGTGCCAAATCACTAATTCGAACAATAATTAGAGCCGGTTATTATTGGATCGACATGGAAAAAGACGCAAAGGAGTTCGTTCAAAAATGTGATGAATGCCAAAGACATGCCCCGATGATCCATCGATAGGGGGAGCTGCTCCACTCGATTTTATCACTATGGCCGTTCATGAAGTGGGGAATGGACATTGTTGTCCCCCCTCTCGTGGGCACCAGGTAAGGCTCAATTTATATTGTTTATGACTGATTATTTTTATAAGTGGGTGGAAGCCCAGGCATATGAGAAGTTCATGGAAAAGGAGGTCATCGACTTCATTTGGGACCACATCATATGTTGGTTCGGAGTGCCATCCGAAATCGTATGTGACAACGGGAAGCAATTTATCGGCAGTAAAGTGACCAAGTTTCTCGAGGATCATAAGATTACGGATCTTGTCAACACCTTATCACCCTAGTGGGAATGGACAAGCCAAATCAACCAACAAAACCGTACTCCAAAACCTCAAAAAGAGGTTAACCGATGCCAAAGAAAGGTGGAAGGAAATCCTACCCGAAGTCCTATTGGCATACCGTACGACCTCAAAGTCCAGTATTGGGGCCACCCCATACTCATTGATTTACGGCGCCGAAGCTCTAATACCGATCAAAGTCGGAGAGCCAAGCACCAGATTTTGATATTCAACAAAGGAATAAAATGATGAGGTAATGAATACGAGCTTGGAACAGTTGGATGAAAGGCGCGAAGTCGCCCTTGTTTGGTTGGCTGCCCAAAAGCAACGGATTGAGAGATATTACAACAGAAGGACCAACCTTCGATACTTCAACGTCGGGGACTTAGGGCTAAGAAAAGTCACACTGAACACACGAAACCGAACGAGGGAAAGTTTGGATCGAACTGGGAAGGACCGTATCATATCGTCAAAATCACCAGAAAAGGATCCTACAAGCTCTAAATGATGAACGGTCAACAACTACCAAATAACTGGAAATTAACTCACTTGAAGCGATATTACTGCTAAGGTACGGCCTCGTTCTTTCTTTTATTTACATTTTAAACTAACGTTTGCAGGCAGCCAACTAGGGACAATACGAGATATTAGGTCCGAAAGCACGCGTTGCGCTCTTTTTCCCTTGAACCGATTTTGCCCCAAATCGGTTTTACGGCAAGGTTTTTAATGAAGCAACAAGTAAATCGCGCTAACTTAGAATTGAAGGCCAGTAACGAACTGGAGACGATGATAGCAACAACATTCGAGGCCTCTCTTCGGTCAACCTCAAACGCTGGGGGCGTTACCCTCTGATATCGACTTTAGCATGGAAAGAGACTTCAGGATTGAAGGGTCTCGATCAATAGGATTCAATATAAGGGTCAAACGGTCAAATAAACCGTGCTCACATAGACTGCTCGAACCCTGACAAAAAGCATGTACACATACATTACTATTATGCACAAGAATAAAGAGAAGTCTCTTCCTTGAAAACGTCTTGTCTTTTAAAACCTTTTCCTTTGCATTTCTCAAGGAATTCCCTGCTTTCGATCCCTTAAAGGAAACGAGCCAAGGGCCGCCTTAACCTGAGTTCGAATAATCACTCTCTCACTCGGGGACTGGCATGCCAAAAACAAACTCGGACGGTCCAAGCTATTAGACCTCGGGGGTTTAAGACCTATTAGGAAACCCCCGAACTTTATAGGCTAAGGAAAACCCCATAAACACGAAACAACACCCAAACTATAAAGGCTATGACCACATAAACACGGCTCGGAGATGTCCGAAGCCCGTAACAAAAACAACAAGGCCTTGAAATTTCTTAACTAGTTCTAAAGGCTACCCTCGGCAAACTATAAACCTAAAATACTTTGGGAAAAAGTTTTCGGTAACACTGAATCTCCACGATGCCTCAAAACAAAATAATGTTAAAGGTAGGTTTGTTCGAACCTTCGAACACAACCTAACTATTTCATGCTAAGGTATTTCGATCTTTGCGAATAAAAATAAAAAAGCAAAGGAAAAATTCGAAAGCTGTGAAAGGGAAAAAAACCTCATATATATATCAAAAAATATTTTTACAAGAGTTGAATAGCCCCGATACAAATTTTTAAAAAGGCCGAACGGCCTCAACAAAAAGATGATACAAAAAACAAAAGGCTAAGGTCATTCCGGGTTAAACTCGAGGCATGAAGCTTATTTGACATTTCCTGAACAAATAGGCTAAGGATGTTCTGGGTTAAACCCGAGGACATGAAGCTTATTTGTCATTGCTCGAACTAAAGGCTAAGGCCATTTCCGAGTTAACAAAACCCGAGAAAACAAATGCTTACAAAAAACACAATCTCGGCAAGTCATATTCTAAAAAGTATAAGTAGTTCAGGGAAAAAGTTCCTGGACATACTGGGTCTCACGATGCTTTAGAGATAACGAAATCAAAAGCCAAGCCCATTCAGGATTCCGGACATCACTACTAATTCTAAGGCATTTCAACTTTTGCAAAAAGAAATAGAAAAGTTGTATTTATGAAGTATTACAAAGGCCAGGCAGCCTTGACACATAATATTAAGTACAGAAAGGAATAATATCGAATAGAAGCAACCTAATCTTGACAGGAGCCCGCCTCGTCATCAGGATTTTCGCGGTCTTCTCATTCCTCGGACCCGACTAAACCTTCAGAATCATCCTCGGGGATAGGCCAATTTCCTGGCTTGGCTTCAAACACCTTGGCATCCTCAATCTCCGCAGATAAGTCAAAACCTCGAGCTTGTACTTCCTCGAGGGCCTGCTTACGGGATTGCCACTTCATATGCTCGACTATATTTTTTGATTGGTCTTGAGCCCTTTCGACATCAGCCTTGTACTGGGCCACCATTTCATCAGTTTTGGCTTTGATCACGGCGACTTTAGACTTGGCCGTTTTAAGCTCCTTGGCCAGAAACCTAGCCGAGATTGAAGCTCCTCAACCATTTGGTATGGATCTCGGTCCTTTCCTTTGCCGCTCTTAGCTGGATTTCGGCTGAAGTTAGCTGTGCCTGAACTTCCTCTTTTTCCAAGGCCAGGTGATCCATCTTGCCTCTACATTCATCGGTCTCAGCTTTGACTACATCCATCTCAGTTCGAAGCTGATCAATCCGATCGAATTTTAGCTGGACCTATGGATTTTGACCATTATTCACCAAATCAAATTCATCATCACTTACTTCAAAAACTTTTACCTTCTCGTCCAAGTCAGCATGATCCTTTCGAGCAACCTCCAGCTCGGCACGGAGGCTCTTAGCCTCCCCTTCGAGCTGCTCACTAAGAAGTTTAAAGGTGTCTTTCTTCTCAGTAAGCTCCCGAGTCTCGACCTCGTGGCATTTGAACTCTTCTCGGTATCGGAGAAAAGCCTCGTAATGAATTACTGAGGCCTGTAAGCACAAAGGAAAATGTTACGATTACTTACGACAAAGTCTAAGTACATAATAAAGGGACATCCAAAGTTACCCGATTCAACGCCTATTGAGCTTCGTTGAACAGACAGGGCGCTTCCACCTCATTCATTTTGGCCTGATCCTCTTCGGTCACCAAGCACCGAACATAGCTGGCCATTCCTACGAGGGCAAAAAGAACCCGAGCATCCTCAGGAAGGGAAAAGACAACGGTGCGTTTCCGATCAGGATATGCATTCGGGTTAGGGAATCGATCGACCAATTTCGGGCGCTAGGAAGGCCCACCTGTTTCAGAGGGTGAGCTCTTCCTCGGTATCTCTAAATCGCCAAATACAATAGCATCCTCAGTGACCGTTGAATCCACACCACCGAAAAAACCACGGAAAGGGTCTTTTGATCTATGGGCTCCCTCGATGGGGCGTTCTTTTACTACTTGGGCCTCGTTAAATATTGACTCTGTGAACGAGGGCGATTCGACAATCTGTATCGGACCAAGTGCTTCCTGCGGCGCTTTCCTCGTATCATGGGAAGCCTCAGCTCCTGCCTCTACCTCGGCTTCCCCGACATGATGAAAATCGACTTCGCCTACCCCTGGTTCAGAGGCCCCTTGCCCTTCGAGCTGTGACGACATACTGACCACTAGATCAAAGTCTTCTCCTTCCCCCTCGGACTCATCCCTCAATCGATGGAGTGAGTCCGGGGACAATGCTCGACCGCTGGCACTTCTCTTGGGCTTACGCGCCAATCTTTACTTTGGCCTCTTCTTCTCAGGCCCGGAAAACTCGGAGCCTTTTTCCTTTTCTTCTCTTTATCTTTCTTCGAAGCAGGGGGCTCGATGAAAATATCATCATCATCAGGTAGAGGCCTCATTTCAACATCTTTTTATAAACCTACAAAAGGGAAGTAAAACAAGTTAGAAATCGACGCGTGAAAATAAGGTCGAATGTAACTTAAAGAAAAAATCTCACCATGAGAATGGACCTCCCATCGGCCCTTCGAAAGCTCACGCCACGCGCGCTCCGAATAGGATTTTTGTGACACGATTCCCTCGACCCACTCCTTAAGTCGAGGAACTGTATCTGACATTCGAGCAACAGCTGCATCACAAAAACTCGATAAGAATAAGGGCAAAAGAGAAATGATAAACAAATTCCTAAAAACAAGATTATACTTATGCTTCATTCCATTTCTCAGGAAATGGGATGTCCTCGGCTGGGATTAAGTTCGGGTCTTCACTCGAACAAATCAGCCCAACCAGCCTCTGTCCTTATCCTCGTCGATGCTTGAGAATGGGGCCTTACTTCGACGGGCAAGTTTTATTAGCCCCCCTCGATAGAGTCGGGGACTGTATAGACGCATGAGGTGATCGATGGTGAATGGGCACCCCTGGATCTTGTTTACAAAAAAGGGGAGGAGGATGACTATCCTCAAGAAGGATGGATGAATTTGGCATAGGGTCACCTTGTACCTTTTACAAAAGGAGATGATGACCGGGTCCAAAGGGCCCAACGTGAAGGGATAAGTGTAAACACTTATAAAACCCTCCACGTAGGTGGTGATCGCTTCGTCGGTTTAGGAACCACTACGTGCTTACCGACCAAGTTGCATTCCTCCTTGACCTTATTGAGAACACTGTCGGTGACCGGACATATGTATCTCGAGATCGGTTCGCACCGGCCCGGTACCTAGGAGGTTTTCTCAACCTTGAAATCGGCTCCGGTTGGACACCCCGTAGGGACGAACATCTTTAGAAGGAGTTTCGGTGCCGGTTCCTCGGTAACAACAGGCAAAACGTTCTCAGTCGGTTTCGAGGAAGAGGGAGTTTCTTTTTGAGGAACAGAGTTTGAAGTCTTTGCCATTGCTTCTAATTAGAGGAGAAAAGAATGTGCTGATAAGAAGGAGGTGTAATTAGCAGATAACTTATGAAGGTTTTCAGAAAACCAGAAGGGAAGAGGTTTGCATATGAGAGTGATGAAGTTTTCTTAAAACACATGTGCAAATATTTGAATATAAAAGTTCTAATGAATGGTTGAAAAGGGTATTTATAGTTTTCTCAAAACGGCAATTTGCATCCTGAAGCGGCAGACTGTTAACTGACACACATTTAATGCCTTGAAGACTGCACCAACGGAACGTTTCTACTATTCTTATACTTACGTCATGAATTTGTCGTCATTTATCAGAGTGAGAATCGGAAGCTCGTATAGTGAGAATCTGAAGCTCATATCATTTCTCGTTATTTACTCTTCAAAAAACGAGGGGACTATCTGTACACGGTAGAAACCGAGCTCGCCTATTGCATAACAGATCGAGGATGAAACATAATGGATTGAAAATCGGCCCTAGATTCCATCGAACCTAAGCACGAGGTTGGAGCATGCGTCTTCAAGATTATCGGGTCCGTAACCCCGGAACTGACTCCGGTTCCAAATTAGCTCGAGAAAACATTATCAAAATCAAAATAACGGAAGGCCAAAATATCCCTGACCGGTCGGATATCACGGAGGGAATCTCGGCACACATCAATGAAACCAATTAATTAGCAAATCATGATATTTTTTACGTTATACAGAATTGTACCTAAAGTAGGATCCTCTACTATATAAAGGGGGTTTGATTATTTGTAAAAAAGATTGTAATTGGCATTCTAAAGCAATATACTATTCTTTTTAGTTATTATTACCTCACCACGTTGTTCCGGCACCGAATGCAATATTTTTTGGCCTAAGGGCGATCAACCTTCAAGGCCAAAACTATTTAACTTGTGTGGTTTGCATTTATCTTTTATCATTAATTTTAATTTTAATCTAATTTCTTTTTTTTGTATCAAGTTAGATCATGTATCCTTAAAACCGCATATAAATTCAATTGTTATCCGATTTTTTTAAGGTAAACACAACCCACAGACCACATGTCCATTTCAGTAGAATATGTTTGGCTCCCAACAGAAGTTCAGGCGCACTGTACAGGAGGTATCCATAATATTGACGAGCTAAACCAGAGCGAAGAATCTTTAATTCACCTCGGCTGTTTAGAAGCAAATTTGAAGTCTTCAGGTAACGGTGAAGGAGTGAATTATCATGAAGATTCTTGACACCCTCCAAAAGCTGGAGCATAAGACATTTGATTTCACTTGGACTAAATGGTTGTTTCATTGTCTTTATTAATTCCTTCAAATCACATGTTCCATGTATTCGATCGCCATAAGAATGAATGTCAAGACTGCTTCTTACTATTTGAAAGGGATTTAAATACGATGGGTATTTAGAAAAAAACTTGCAAATTAAAGAGAGGAGGTAGGAGACTTTGTTTATTTACTAATAATCGCAATACCACCACCCTTATTTATAAGAGTACAAAACCTAGTTTGATTAGAAACTGAAAAACCTATTTGCTATAATTTTGATTACAAATTCTATTTAGACATAAATCGATGAAATGAACAATTTTCAAATACTAGACAATTTAGGATTGCTAATTAATCTAGGTTTAGTTCCACTACTCCATATTTTTAAAAACTGTTTACGGATAACAATAGAAAAACTAACAGCAATTTAAGCTGATAAAAGAAGAGTAGTCTCTCCAGTGATTTAACCAGTTTCTTTTCATCATATTTCCTTATGAATTCTAAGTAACATTTCATCATATTGAGCCTTTTTGAGTTGGGCTTCTTCTGTAGAACAATGGGTCTCCAAACCATTTTGTTTTTTGAAATTTTACGTATGGCCTAGCTTGGTCTAAAATTGTAAAGGTTGAGTGCGCTAATCAGTTTTGGACCGGTATTCAAAATTTAGTCGCTAGTAGAAACACTTCATCCTTTCACTTTTACTTGTCCACTATACTAAAAATATATTTTCACTTTTATTTGTTCATTTTAGCAAATCAAAAGAAAGATAAATTTTTTTTTGTCCTACCCTTATTATTTATTACTCAGTCCCTAAATCATTTCTCAATAGTACTTTTTAAACTGTTATCATTATTATGGATTAAATTGTAAAATACATACTTTATTTTTTTAAGGGGATTGCAAAGTCAAAAGTAGACAACTAAATGTGAACGGAGGAAGTATAATTTTAAAAAACTCATTTGTAGTGCGAGCACTAAAATCGGGATAAAAAACTTTTTTCTTTACTCCTTTGCGCACTGATAATTTGATAAAATCTCTTTCAATAAAGAAAGGGAGCATATAAATTAGATTTTTGGCTCTCGATAAAACTAGGGTGCCTCTCCAAAATTTTGAGTACCTATGATAGTGACTGTATCTACTGGCATATGATGGTGACCGTATCTATTGGCATGTGATGAATATTCTTAGCTACATTATAAAAAAAATTTAGCACAATATGCTGGAGATAAAAGAAAAAATTACAAATGAACTTCCCTATAGAGAAGTTCGACAAATTAATCAGGTGGCAAGGAAGCAGATATCTTTGGGATAAACTTGTTGTGTCTTCACTGCGTTGGTGTGGTTAGAGGGTATACGGATTTAGCTTCTCCCGAATAAAAATATTTAAGTCATATACATTGATGGTGTAAAATATATTTATTCAATCAGACACTTTTACATAATGATAAATAAATTTCTGTGATAAGCATTAGTTAGTACTATGATACAAATAATAACTATCCTTTTATCACAAACTAAACCACTTTAATAGTATAAGAGCCATGACACCCTCAGTATATAACAAGCTTATTTCAAAAATAACTTATTCATGCTAATAAGCAGCAGCGGATCCATAATTTTGCACAATCGAATTCAGACAGAAACGAAAGTATTCGGTAGCATCTGGCAGTAAGCGAAAGTGGGGACAGCAAACGGCCGGTTGTACCCTCTACTCTTTATCTCAATTCATTAAAAAAAAGAAAACGACAAAAGGGTTTTGCAACCAACTCTTTATTTTGTTTTGGGGCCGTGCTTTGGAAAATAAAAGTATCGCTAAAATTTTAACTACAGATCCATTTACTTTTACAAATTTTACGTAACAAACGTCAGTCCAATCTATATACCAAAGTACTAGCTCTAACTTTTTTTATCAAGCTCTAAAATATTTGTTGTCACTAAGTAATTACTGAAAACAAAAAACCAATGCAAGAGAACTGTAACTAAACTAATTTACTTTACAATTCAAAGTTGCCAATATTTCCTAAATAGTTGTATAATTCGTGGTGCCTCAGTTGTGGCGTTGTAAACAAAAGGTCATGAATTCCTGATCAAAAGCAACAAATCATTATCAATAAACGAGAAGAAGACATATGGAGAGCAGAGAGGAAAAATAGTGTAGACCGAGCAAAAACTAGGAAAAAAACACAGAGGAAATTGTTGACCAAGGTAGGAAAAAAGCCGGCAGGCAGGGCATTATTTTTGGAATAATCTTTTTGTCTCTTTAATACGTGGTTGCTTCGTTATTAAAAGGGCACTTATATATATATATATATATATATATATATATATATATATATATATATATATATCCTCACAATGTTATTTATTTTTTTATTGTCATTGTATTTAACATGTTCTATAATATAACATGCCTTATATGTCAGGAATTCAATTCTATTTTTTATTGATAAATTACTTATAAATATTTTTTAAATGACTTTATAATGTAAATCGTTTTAAAAAGTTAGTATATAGAAGTAAAACTCATATCAACAAATGTGTCGCACTTCATTGCTGGGATACTTCCTAAGCCAAATGTGATATCCATTATTCTTTTTGTATTGTTTCCGTTGCTATAAATACTTCCTAATTAAGGTCACATCCTTCAAGCAGATAACAGTAAACAAGCAATATGGCTACTAGCAAAGTTGGTATCCTCACTCTCCTCTTTCTCTGTGGTATGCCTTTTAACTATTGCACATCTTACTTCTTTTAGATCAAATTACTTAGTTTATCTGTGAAATTAGATTGCTAATTTTACAAGGATTTAGAGTATAGACAAAATTTGAAACACATACAATAAAATGGCATTACATGTTAGTATCCACACTAAAAATTGAGGGTATGTCAAATTAACTCATTGTAAATGTTTGCAGGGCGATTTTCAAAAATTGAAAAAACAAAGACCTAACTCTTACACGAATTTTCTATCTATTGTCTTTGAAACAGTGATGTTGATAGTTGGAAGCAGTGTGGAGTTTGCAGAAGGAGCCAAGTTTTGTGCACAGAATTGTGATGGTAGAGTGGCTTTCATGACTTGCCCATATTCTAACAAGTCTTTTCCAAAATGTATCAACTGCTGTGGAGCACCCAAAGGCTGCAAGCTTTTCCGTCAAAATGGTTCCTTAATATGTACTGCAACTTAGTCAATATAATTCTTAAAATGATTATTACTCCAATTATTTCCAGTAATTAATTTAAACTTAAGTGTCACTAAGATGACCTCTCTGATATCCAATTTAATGATATGGTGTGATCTTCACTCTTTGTCTAATTAGCATTTCTCCTTTGACTTGCCGGCAGTTTCTTTAATTTCGTGCAAATTAAAGTTGGTCTCATGGTCATATAATTATGACTCTTTTTCACCTAAGTCATGTAACTTTATTTTCTCATACAAAAATAATAAAACTTTCACTAATTGACACAAAAATTATAGTGACTGGAAAACACAATTTTCCGGTAGTATTTTCTTATTCAAGATTTTTTATTTTTTATTTTCAGTCTAATAAATAATAAACCAATTAAAATAGGAAAAAAATATATTTTTAGCCGCTCTAAAAAATAATAACCCATAAAAAATATAGTTTTATATATGTGTATAATATACATATTCTATATATCTTTTGGCTAGCGAATGCAATTAACTTCGGCCGACAAATTAATTTTATATTTTTTCCTTAAAATAGGAATGACCCAATCCTACCTGACCCAATGTCCAATTACATAAATTAAAATAATACTAAAGTGAATCCTTCTTTCAGAAAAAAAAACTTAGCTTAAAATGCATGAGATTCTAACAAAAAATAAAAATAAAAGGTTTAATTAGAGAGCACATGAAACAAATATACTATCAATTATAAAAGTTTTACAATTTTTGTTTGAGAAAACATAGTTATATGACTTTGATGAAAAAAAATCATAATTATATGATCATTTGTGAAATTTACCCATGAAAAAAGAGTACTTTTATTTTGTTTTGTAGGTATTGAATCAAGCACCAGCTTATACATTATATATGCTTATATTTGGTTTTGATGAAATGTGGTTACGTCCAAATTTATGTTTATTTGCAAGTTATGTCTTCTTTTAAATAAATAATGCAATTTATGCTTAAAAATTATAAATGTAATATGTTGGCACAAAATATTCAATTACACCTCGCTCTCTCCAAATGTAGATTTATCTAATTTTTTTTATGCTGAAACATTCTTTCTAACTGTCATAATATTAAAATTACGTACCATCACTGTATGAACTCTAGTTACAAGATATGCATGCAGATTATAAACATGTAAAAAATAAGAGCCAGAACGAAATTAAATCCTAATATGATCACAATGTTTTTGACATACTATATATAATATTACATTATGTATTACTAACAAAGTGATAAAAAATAAAATCAAAGAGGGAAGAGAATTTGTTAGCTTTTGCGAGAGCTTCTCATAGTACTTTGAGCGGGAGTTGAAGCATTAGTATTGATCTTGTTTGTTCACCTTAATAGTTTGTTCAATTATATATGAAATATTTATTTTATAGGGTCAAGGGTTCAATTGTTATTAGTTTTAGAATAAAGAATATTTATACCATCAGATTGCTTACTAACATTAAGTTAAAGCCTACATATCGTGATGACATGGGCTACGTAAGTTGATTCGTTAAAGCCTTTATATAAATTTAACACCGACCGTGTAATTTAATCAATTGTAGTTGGCCATATCCCTTATTTTCAGGTATTTAATTACCTTTATTATGTGTCGTTAGGTATAGTAAACTTTTACATCATATATATATACACACACACTCTCCTTAGCTGGCTAGATAAATAACAACACTTAACATCTTAAATTTTTTGGAAAAAGCAACTGGATTCATTTGGGGAAGAGTAAAATTTTGTTGCGCGAAAGTGCAAAAAGGAAAAAAAAAAAAAAAAGAAAAAAAAAAAAAGAAGAAAATCCATGCGAGTTGTTCATTATTTTTTTCCGGCGATGATGGAACCTTGGTAAGCAAAGTTTTACAAAGTTGTATATATTTTCATCTGCCCTAGCTTTAGAAACCTTGGTAAGTAAAAAAAAAATAGCCCGTTGCACAAAGTATCCCGCATTCACACAGGATCTAGGGAAGGATCGCAACCCTAGGATGTGATGTAGACAGTCTACTCTAATGCAAGCATTAGTGGATGCTTTCACGGCTCGAATCCTTGACCTATATGTCACATGAAAATAACTTTACCATTGCTCCAAGGCTCTAACTTTGGTAAGTGAAGTTATCCAATATTTGTGTTAGTAGGAAGTAAAATGTATCTGATAATGTAGTTGAGGTGCATGTAGACACCAGCGTTACCATAAAAAAAAAAAACAGAAAGGAAAAATTAATAGAGAGAATGCTTCAGCACAAAAACAACTGCATCCATGATCCATCAACCTGTGCCACCAAAAACCATAACTAGAGTACACGTCCACGTTTCACTTTACATGTTTGGACTGCTATACTTAGGGATGCCTTTCAAAAGAGAGAAAGTTTGTAAATAGCAAAAAGATATTTACATGCTCTTAAACTGTGGATCACTAGCCAGCAAATTCACATGACGGACGGTTTATGCAAGCCATCACTCGATTATCTTACTCTTCAAGCATTCTTCCACTCTGGCAACATCCGAATCAGCCTTCTTCATCTCCTCCAAAGTTTACTCAGCTTCCATTTCATCAAGAGCAGTAGACTTTTCAAAACACTTGTTAGCCAAACTCAATTTTTGCTCCTGGATTGCTTTTCTTTTTGTCTTGGCTATCTTTCAAACTTGCCTTCAACTTGCTGATTGTACATTCAAGCTTGTCGTTGGAGTCTTTGAGGTTAGTATAGAGTTCCTGATCTTTAGTGAGCTCATCGACGAGGAGCACTTTCTTGGCAGCCTCCTTATAATACTCCTCTTGGTCCTTCTTAGCTCTACGCAAGGTCAAGGAAAGGTGCGGAAGGTTCTCTTTGAGTTTCTCCAAGGCAAGCGCTCTCTCAGACGATAAATCGGGTGTTGCAGCAAATATTGATAGTGCTGCACTTAATGTTGAACAGTTTTTGGGTAGAATCAAGTCTTGAGAAGGCATGATTAGCAATCTCTCAGTGTCATCTTTTGCTGTCGCAAGCATTTCCGCTGACGGCAGAGACTTTTGCATGGCAGATATCTTGTCATCTATAGGAGAAGATTGATCAGCAGAAAAACCGAGAGGTTGAGCTCGCTTAATTTGTCCACTAACTCGAGCAAAGAAGTCTTCTAGATTATCAAATTTTACAGGGAAATCGGGTGGTTCAATAATATCAGATGTCTTGTTTCTGGTTTTAGCTAATGAAGGGAAAACTGTGCGTTTCTCACCATCCTGAAAAGAAAAAGCTCTCAAAATTAGATGGAGTAATCAGACATAATGACACAAGTAATAAAGAGAATTTACTTTGTCATCAGAAGTGGAGGACGAGGTGGAGATTGATGTATCATCAGCAGAAACTTGAATGTCTGTCTTAGTCCTGTCTTCATTAGCAGGGGTACAACTCGTAGGAACAACTGATGTAGAAGGTACGGCAGAAGTTGTACCTGGTAGCGGCACTTGCCCTGGGGAAGTCTTCATCTTCTGAAAAGGTGAATCATCAGTGAAGTGAAGGAATCAGGCCAATGGATCGCGCATTATCATCCCAGAGGGCAGAAGCTCGTTTGGGGGTGGGAATTTTTACCTTGCATAATGTTCTCATAGGTACTGTTTCACTCGCCTCATGCGAGTTCTTTTATTGTATGGGCTTGTCTTGCTGTACCAAAGATTGTGGTGGAATACTATCCCCTGAAAGCAATTAAAGCATGAAAAAGGAGGCAATACAAGATATCAAAATGCAGAAACAGAAACCAAACAGAGAAAAGGACAAGAATTATGCTAACCTTGTTGAGATCCTTGGGTTATCATATGAAGGATTCAATGAGAACATAATGGTTACTTATCTGTTTAACCTCCTTGACCAACATTTTCCTTCTCCATTTACAACATAAATCAAATACCTCTGGTAATTCCTCTATCCCTAGGGATATACCAGCCAAATAGAGATCTTAAAGGTCATTTGGGTTGATGTATAGCAAGATATAATCATGGTATAAAGGAGTTTTAATAGTTATAAAATGTTTGGTTTATTTTTCTATTCATGTATAGTTAATCCTTCTATAAAGTTATACCCCAATTTTGGTATAACATTATACCACTCTCAACATGGAATAACTAAACCATGTATAAGTTATACATAGATAAAGCATCATCATCAACAATAACAACAACACACCCAATGTGTTCCACGAGTGGGATCGGCGGAGGGTGGAGGGTATGCCGACATTATCCCTATCTTGTGTGAGGTAGAAGGCTGTTTTCAATAGACCCTCGGCTCAAGAAAAAAATACAAGATAAAAAAGACAAGCAGAGAGAACATTGAAAGCTATCCTAAAATCTAATATAATGGTATACGCACAAATCCTCAACCCTAAAGGTCAACTAATAGTCTAATATTATGCTAACCTTATTGAGACCCTTGGGTTATCATATAAAGGATTCAACGAGTCATCGCATTGGCAAGCGAGAATATAATGATTACTTATATATTTGGCTTCATTGACCAACATTTTCCTTTTACGGAAAATCAAATGCATCTGGTAATCAAGAAGGTTTTCATACCTTTATAGTTTCTCTTCATATTCTGGCCAAAATTTCCTGCAGCAACTTCTTGTCTGCCAGATGGACCGAGAGGTCTAACACACGGTGAGACCTTCCTGAGGACATTGATAGCAGTCTTGTCGTGATTGTTGATATAAGTGGACCACCAGGAATCAAAGAACTCAGTAGAGCTTGGATTAGTATCAAAAGGAACAAATGAAAACTTCCTTTTTAATTGGCAAAACCGTGATTCAGTTTCTTCGATGTTATCTGCCTCTCTTCTGATTGAAAGATCACTGGCTGATTGATGGAGGGGAACAGCCAGAGTCATGCCAAAAGGTCGAGCAAACTGATTCGGAGAATAACATTCTACCCCACGTTTGCACTTCGAAGATTCATCGAGAAGGATACTGTAAGGGAGGTCCCGAGCAATGAGATAACTAGCCCAAATGTCTTGTAGCTCTGCCCTATTAAGTTTTCGGAAGCTAGGATCAAGTGACTTCTTAAACCACTCAGGTCCAAACTTCCGAGAAGAAAATGGGGTGAATTGTCTGGCAGTTCTAGATGAGCATTTATGAAAGAAGCGAAAGTAGTGCTTGAATGATTTATATCTCAATGCACCTTCAGCCAAGGGAAACCCATAGGTGGGAGCATTACCGTAATCCAAGGTCGCAGGTCGAAATTCTGGAAAGTAAGACTGTAGCCAGAACTGCAAGATCCATAATGGACCTCTTTCAAACTGAAACTTGCCATTAATGATGTCAGCACATCCATGATATAAATTAGACAAGAGAAAGGGTGCCAAAGAAAGCTTTCTACCCGTAGCAAGAGCAAATGCTAGTTTTGTGCATTGCTTGATCATGTTTACAGAAGAGTCACAAATGAAATGATAACAGAGCCATACAAACAGGAAAGATACATGTTCTTCCTCTGTCACAGCCTCCCTCTAACACATTAAGATATTTGGTGTAAGACAAGGAATTATCATAAATTTTTCCATACTTGGGAAAATCACAAGTTGATTCAGCCATCCCAAGAATGGCACTGACTTCCTCGCCATGTGGCCTAAGTCCAGTCAAGGCAACAATATCTAGTACTGTTGGCCCCATCATACCAAATCTGAAGTGGAATGAATTTGTCGAGATTGACCAATAGCACAAGGCAGCATACAGAAGATCTTTGTTGCTGGGGATTTTTTTTTTTTTTTTTTTTTGACAACTGAATGGAATCATATATTCCAGCTGATTTCCATACCTCCCCTTTGGCCTTCTCAACTCTATCTAACCAATCAATCCATTTTCTAGTTACAAAAGGCCATGAATTCAGATACTTACCATTGAACCAATCAGGATCCGCGGAGTGTAGAAGTAGCTTCTCTCCTTCAGCTAAGGGGTAAAAAGGAGAGAGCTCCGAGGGAAGCGTAGCCTTAAAACATGGGCCTAATATAAAATTTGAGGGTGATTCAGGAATAGGAACAAATATCTTGTCAACAATCAGCTCTTTGTTCAACTCTTGCATTTTCTTGGCCAATTTTTTCTTTGGCTGGGAAACTTCATTACCTAAGCTTGCACTTTTCTCTTTCGCCATTTCTATATGCACTGAAGCAAGTTAAGAAGAAAAAGATTGAAAACGCCTCAGGCAAAGACCTGCAGAAAGCTTGAGTTCAATCATCTGCTCACAAACTTGAATTCCTCATTAACTTTTCTTACATTAAACAACCTGCTATTATATGCCTGTCAAGAATAAACAATTAAATAACAGAAACTGCTATAGATATTTCCTTAGCACTGTGATTTAATAAGTAACCCTAACATCTAGATTAAATTGACAGAAAATGTGAGTGGAAGTGCTAGTGCTATCAAAAGTGTTTCCTTATTAATGGCTTTTGGTCTAAGCCATTTGTATAATCTTCAAAGTTCTGAAACTTAGCAGCAGATAAATGACTTCAGCCTTGTTACCTTTAGGAATCTTCATGCATTTAGGTTTTGTTTAATGGTTATTCCACTGTCCCAAAGATACATGAAGATGGCATGTAGTGGTACCCGTGACGTTCATTATTGGAACAAAAGGAGTCTTGTGTTAATTATCCACTAAAATCAAGCCATAATTTTCAGAGGTTGTACAAAATTGTCCTACTTTACATGACCCACTAAAGAGGTTGGAACCCAAGGATGTGGCTCAATGATCGATGAAGTGATCGAAAACCTTCGATATCAAGGTTCATATTCTAGCAGGGACAAAAAAACATTGATGATTTCTTTCCATTTGTCTAAGCCATAATTATAGACTAGATGTCTACTTAGAGTAGAGTTCTTTATATTTTATGTTATGTACTTAGAGTAGAGTTCTTTATATTTTATGTTATCTCCTCTTTGTAATTATTGTATAAACACATCTAGTGGAATGAAATTATCATCCTACCAAAAATAATTATTTTACATGGTATCATTATGAGCCTTGATCCTAGGGCTTACATACCCCTAAACCTAGCGCTGCCGCCCCCCCTCCACCTAGCGCCGCCGCTGTCTTCTTCTCCTTTTCAATGGCTGACGCCGCAGTTACCCCCCAATTCCTCCCCAACCCTCATGACCCTAAAACACCACTCATCTCTGTCACGATCCCGGGTACAAAACTCCATGGATCCAACTACATGGGATGGAAGAAGCAAGTAGATACCCTTCTTCATGGTTTTGGTCTCATTGGTTGGGTTGACGGGACGAAACCGCCGCCGGCCACTACTCTAACCACGGCTGCCACCACTGTTGTCGGTTCAAGGTCCTTCACCCCCAATCCGGATTTTCTCTCCTGGTACCGCCAAGACAAGTTGTTACTATCTTCCATTCTTGGAAGCCTTGCGGAAGAAGTCACCTCCTTGGTGAATCCGACGACCACCTCGAAGGCGGCATACGACATCTTGGAGACCACGTATGTCGCTCCTTCTCGGAGTCACATCAAAGAGGTTCGTGCTCGTCTCAAAAATACTGTTCAAGGCACATCCTCAATCACACAATATTTTCATGCAATTCGTACAATCAAGGATGAATTATCGTTATTGGGAAAGCCTCTTGATTTGGAAGATTTACTTGATAAAATCTTGGATGGTTTGGATCCTATTTACAAACATGTTGTGGATTCTGTAAATGCCCGAGATACACCTATTACTGTTGATGCTTTGCAAGAAAAGTTGTTACATGAAGAGTTGAAACTTAAGCCGTTGGGGTCCTTGACGTTTTCGTCTCACCCTGTCTTGGCATTAGTGGCGGCTGCTTCGGCACTTCCCTTGGCCATACCTCCCCAGTCAGCCTCGCCAGTTGCTGCCTCCTCCTCGGGCTCTCGCAGGCACCGGAAGTCGTACCGTGGCCGCTGCCAGGCTTGCGGCATCCAATGACACCCGCTGCGAGATTGTCCTACTCATGGATGGATGCTCCAGCACCTCCCACCTCAACCTGCTGCCCCTCGCCCGCTACCTCCAGCACTTCCTGCAGCGCCTCCTGCCGCATCTCCCCGCCAGCCTGCACCATGTCCATGGCAGCCTCCGCCTTAGCAGTCGTTCCCACAGCCAGCTGCCCACTATGCTGCTTCTATGCCTGCTGGTTATGCTCCATATTCTGGTTATTCTTCAGCTGCCTATGGGTCCTCCTATATGCCTCCACCTGAGGCCGGTTTTCAGGCTTTTCATGCACAAGGTCCGACATATGGCAGTTCTGTTCCCGCACCGGGTCCTTCATGGCTTTTTGACAGTGGCGCCACTCACCATATCTCCACCGACCTAGCAAACCTTTCCCTCCACCAACCTTTTCCGCACACTGACTCTGTCTACATTGGAGATGGGAGCACGCTTCCTATCACTCACTGGTTCGACCACTCTCCCTACCTCACATCGTTCTCTTCATTTACATAACATATTGCATGTTCCTAATATGAAAAAAATTTGCTTTCCGTCTTCCAGTTATGTAAGTCTAATGATGTGGCAGTTGAATTTACTTCCTTTGGTTTTGTTGTAAAGGATCGCAGTTCGGGGACTCACCTTCTGGCGGGATGCACTAGAGACGGCACCTATGTGTGGCCCTCATCTAGCCCCTCTGCCTGCATTTACTTCTCGGATGCTCATCCTCCCCACACTATCTGGCATTCTCGCCTTGGTCATCCGGCATCTGCCATCTCTCGTCACATTTTATCGCATTATCAGTTGCCTTATTCTAGCTTTGCACTTAATAATAGCTGCACTGCCTGTAGTTGCAGCAAAAGTCATAAGTTACCTTTTTATGACTCTTCCATTATTTCCACTAGACCGTTAGAGTATATTTTCTCTGATGTATGGACATCTCCTGTTTCATCTAGTGAAAATTTTCGTTATTATGTGCTGTTTGTTGACCATTTTACTCATTATATGTGGCTGTATCCGATGCGGCATAAGTCTGATGTGCGATCCATTTTTGTTACGTTTCAAGCACTGGTTGAAAATTATTTTCAACTTAAAATTAAGTGCCTTTACTCAGATAATGGGGGCGAGTATCTTGCCTTTGTCCTCTCACCTTGCCACCTCTGGCATTACCCATCTTACTACCCCTCCCCACACACCCGAACATAATGGTTTCAATGAATGCCGCCATCGACACATTGTCGAAACTGGACTTGCTCTCCTCTTCCATGCTTCCCTACCCTTGTCTTTTTGGCCTTATGCTTTTGAGACTGTTGTGTACCTCATAAACCGCCTTCCAACTCTTACTCTACATATGTCTTCTCCGTTCACCTGTCTTTTCCACCAGTCGCCTAACTACTCCAGGCTATGTGTTTTCGGGTGTTTATGCTATCCCTGGCTTCGTCCCTACTCTGCTCACAAGCTGGATCCACGCTCTATCCCTTGTGTCTTTTTGGGCTATTCAAAAACCCAGAGTGCATATCTTTGCCTTGACCCCACTACCTCCAGATTTTATGTCTCCCGTCATGTACAGTTTGATGAGTCGGTCTTCCCTTACTCCTCTCTCATGTCCACTGCACCACGACCTACGCCCTCTACTACTGACACATGGTGCCCCTCGCACTATGTTTTTCCTCCTATTGTTTCTCAGACTGTTACCTCTCTGGTTCAGTCTCCCCCATCCACCGCCTCTTCTTTCCCAGCATCCACCCCGCCACCACCACCACCATCTTCTCTTTCCACCCATCCTATGACCACCAGTGCCAAAAACAATATCCGCAAGCCTATCCAAAAACTCTCCCTCACAGCTTCAGCTTCATCCTTCTCTTGAGCCTTCTACTGCCACTCAAGCCTTAAAGGATCCGAAATGGCGGGCTGCCATGTCCGAGGAGTTTGAGACGCTTGTGCGCAATGGTACATGGGAGTTGGTCCCTCCTGATGGTATTCAGAACTTAGTCGGATGCAAGTGGGTTTACCGGACTAAGTATCTTCCTGATGGCAGTGTTGATCGGTATAAGGTTAGGTTAGTTGCCAAGGGCTTTCATCAGCGCCCTGGTATTGACTATCAGGAGACTTTTAGTCTGGTTGTTAAGCCAGCCACCATTCGCTTGGTTCTTACCTTGGCAGTCTCTCGAGGCTGGTCTCTCAAGCAGTTGGATGTCAACAATGCATTTCTACAGGGTCATCTTTATGAGGATGTGTACATGGCTCAGCCTCAAGGATTTGTTGACACTGATCATCCGCACTATGTGTGTAAGCTGCATAAGGCTATATATGGCCTTAAGCAGGCTCCCAGGGCTTGGTATTCAAAGTTGAGATAGTTTTTGTTGGCACAGGGGTTTCGGAATTCCAGGGCTGATACCTCGTTGTTTCTCTTCGACCGGGCTGGTGTCTCTGTGTTTGTGCTGGTTTATGTTGATGATATAGTGGTTACTGGGTCTGATCCGGGTACAGTTGATCGTTTTCTAGCTAAGTTGGCACGCCGTTTCTCTATCAAGGACCTTGGTACTCTGTCCTATTTTTTTGGAGTTGAGGTTCTACCGCACCGTGATGGTCTCCTACTATCTCAGCGGAAGTACATCCTTGATCTTCTGCATCGGACTCACATGGCTGATTCCAAGCCGGTACTTACTCCGTTAGCCACTGATCAGCTGTTGTCTCTCCTAGATGGCACAGCCCTGGATAACCCGACTGAGTATCGGACTGTTGTGGGTAGTCTGCAGTATTTGGCCCTCGCTCGTCTTGACATTGCTTATGCCGTGAACAAGTTATCTCAGTTCATGCATAAGCCGACTACTGCTTATTGGGCCGTGGCGAAACGCCTGCTCCGTTACCTTTGTGGTACTATTGACCTTGGTTTACTTCTTCGTCGTGTTTCTCAGCCGTCCTTGTATGCCTTCTCTGATTCTGACTGGTCCGGCAACAAGGATGATTATACCTCCACGAGTGCATATATGGTCTATTTTGGTGGCTCCCCCATCTCTTGGGCCTCTCGGAAGCAGCGCACTGTTGCTCGCTCTTCCACCGAGGCCGAGTACCGATCTGTTGCCCCCACTGCTGCAGAGCTCCGCTGGTTGTGTTCTCTGTTGACTGAGCTTCGGGTATTTCTCCCTGCTTGTCCTGTTATATACTATGATAACGTGGGTGCTACGTACTTGTGTTCTAATCCTGTTTTTCACTCTCAGATGAAGCATATTGCCCTGGATTTTCACTTTATTCTGGAACAGGTTCAGTGTGGTATTCTACGTGTGACTCATGTTTTTGCAGCTGATCAGTTGGTTGATGCTCTAACGAAGCCGCTCTCTCGTGCTCCGTTTTTGCTTCTTCAGTCCAAGCTTGGACTTACCTACCGCCGTCCAGCTTGAGGGGGCGTATAGACTAGATGTCTATTTAGAGTAGTTCTTTATATTTTATGTTATGTATTTAGAGTAGAGTTCTTTATATTTTATGTTATCTCCCCTTTGTAATTATTATATAAACACATCTAGTGGAATGAAATTATCATCCTACCAAAAATAATTATTTTACAATAATAAACGGGTAGCAGTTATATTACCCGATAGAATAGTAAAAATGTGCCTAAGTTAGTTCGAACACAATCAATATTATAGAAAAACTAATGGGATTGGGTATTAATGTAGAAAACTCATCATCTGCAAACCATCACTAACCTAATTTTTACTAAAAGAAAGATCCTTTATTTATAAATAAATTGAACCAAACAAAAGGAAGGAGGTCCTAAGTTGCAAGAATCCATCACCATTACAAAATATATAGATGTTTTAATCACGATATCTTCCCATCTCAAAGTAGTGTTAGGAAGAAAGGAAACAAAGGGAAAATAATTCCTTCGTCTCGTTTAAACCTCAAAAGAAAAAATTACTAGGAGATTTGCAGCGATTGCCATACATCATCTCACTAGATTAATTCCCTACTCATTCAAAACAAAAGGAAGGCGAAAAATATTTTCCCTTTCGAATTCCATCATTTATTTGTTCAGTCAAACCAAACAAAAAACATTTAGCTTTTTTTCCTCTTCTCTTCTTTTTTCCAGGATAAAAGTTGTGTTTTGGCCAAAGTGGACTCAACTTGATTATTTCACCTACTATCTTTAACCATAGTAGGTACTGAGCCGACTCTATCCACTTAGGTACCCAGTGGCGTAACCCCCTTTGTCAAGGGTGGTCAAGCGCACACTCTTTATCAAAAAATTATAATGTACATATAAATTAAATACAACTTTAGATGGTTATAGATTATATTTTGAGCACTCTTAATAAAGTTGAGTGAGACAGTTCAGCGGTTCAGGTTGTTCAAAGTGATGTGTTGTTCATGGTTCAAGGTTATGCTCTTTTATTTTTGCCAAAACTAAACAGAGACCTATCATGTGTGGTCTATTTTGATTCTCTTTCAATCTAAATAATTTCCTAATAAAATAACTCTTAAAACTTAAAATTTATGTAGAAATAAACAACTAATCTTAAAAGTAATATTTTAACTAAAAGTTATTTCATAAATAAATTTTATAATTTAAAAGTCAAGCTCTACAAAAGTTATTTCATAAAATATTGTGTAGTTTGATTTAAAAAATTTGGTATGCTATTCATCGACAAATTAAAATTGACTTATTTAAAGTTTGAACACCTTGACGAAATGTTTGAATTCGCCATTGAAGGCACCTACTAGTTGTTTTTACCGCTAGGCCACAATTTCGGGGAGATTCCTCCTTTCCAAGAGGAAAAGGAGAAACAGCAAGAATACACATCTATAAAACAAACACATTTAGCAATCTATGTTTACAATGAAAGAGCCATTGAACTATAAAGGCTAATAACATTACAAACTAAAAAAGCAATTTTCATGCAAGCTCAAGAAAATCATAGTTTTCAATGTAAAGTTCAGCAAAAATTTACAATCTTGAATCTAACATACATTACTTCAAGTTAAGTACAACATGCACTGTAAAACTAATATTATTACAATAAGAAAAGAGAAAAAACAACTTAACCCAGTTGATAAGTAAGTCGCTTTTTAGGGTTACCCCATAGCTTAAATTGCTTGTTCTTGACAATGAAAGATCTTTTTACTGTATATTCATAAGTGATCAAAGACTTGTCAATAGTCAGAATAAATACAGAGAAAAATGACCGCTGGTGTACACGTGTGCATTAATGGGCTCAAGTTCACTGGACCTAGGAATTCTCAATTTCTATTAGGGTGTGTTTGGAGAGTAAAGTGAAATTATTAGGCTGTGCAATTATTTATACAATCAAGAATATATAGCATTTGTTTGCCGTAACACAATTACAGAGAAATTTCACACCGTTATGGTTACTTTTACAAGTTTAGTTATGTCATTACGTAATTAGTATATATTATTTCAGACAAAGGTAAATTTTCAAAAATTAAATCAATCAGTTTCGTCTGATAATTGTATACTATAAGTTTTGCAAGATAATGTGATCAAAGGTTCCATGCAAAAATCTGAATTTTGTAGTATTTGTTACACAGATGGCTCTGACTGAGATTTCTAAAATGGTGAAGAGTTTACTTAGCATGCAACAGTTCTAGAGAAACTGGTTATTATAGCGCCCGCCTAGCACCTACATGCAGTGATAAAACCAAAAATTTTGCTAGAGAGAAATTTTATAAAGAAATAACGTATAAAAAAATTAAGGAGATTCAATATACATATACATATATATATAGTAATTTTCCTACAAATAGGTTATCAATTGACACCCATCACCTAAGGTGGCTCCGATACAGCATCTGTTCAATTGGGAGAGCTTCTCGTAGTGAGTTGTTAGTTTCGACTGTTGACTTCCATAATCCATTGGCAGTTGAAGCATGCATTTATATTTGACCTTCTTTGTTCCCTCAGTATTTTGTTCAGTTACATATTCAGTATTTACTTGAACAGTTAAAGCCTATAAGGATTCGTTTGGTACGAACACAAGTAATGCAGAGATTAGTAATGCATGGATTAGTAATGTAGTGTTTGGTTCATTATATTTAAAATTAGCTATGCAATATATAATTTAAGCTTGTGTTTGGTTTAAAACTGTACAAAATCTTCTTTACAATTATACCCTTGAATATTCTTCTTTCTGTATATAAAGAAATTTAGGAAAAGGATTTGAGGGGCGGTTTAATAATTTTAGGGTCTTATCCAGGTATAGTTAATGTAGGGATTAGTAATCTATTGGTTTCTTTGGTATTAGCTAAGCCCTCCTATAAGGTATAAGTAATCCATGTATTAGGTATGCATAAATTGAATTGAGCAACCAAACATTGTATTGGATGGATTAAATTTTTATACAGGGATTATTTTACTTAGTACAGCCTACCAAACAACCCATAAAGCTTAAAGTTTTCTGTAATGTAACTTAGCCGGTACTCACTCGTCTCAAATTATTTGTTATATTTTTTTTATACGCTCTTTAAGAAAATATTAATTAGAAAGGAGTTTGGACTATTTTGCTCTTATTGATGTCTTAAGATATTCATTGAATATCTAGTCTATTTATGTTCTATTTTCATCTTCAAGAATAATTATTATTAAGGGTAACATGGGAAAAAATAATTATTTTTGTCTTCAACTTTTAAAATGACCAATATATTAAGATAACTATTTTTAAAAATCATAACAGATAAATTGCTCTCGAAGGGAATAATTGCGAACTTAAATTTACCTGGTTGTAGTTTTATTACTATAAAAGTTTTCTTATAGATAAACTTAGGCTACCTTTTCGCGATCATGACACACAATTAGCTCAAATAATAACACATTAATCTAGTCACACTATGCATACATAAGGTTAATAAAATTTAGTTGCCCTGTTGCAACAAGGGCTTTAAAGATTACCTGCAATAACTCTTAACATGTTAAAATACAAGTGATAGATGATTATTTTTACACCGTCAACGTATATAATATAAGTTTAATTCTTTTGGTGTATAATACTTCTATAACAATACTACTACCACTATTTCAAATTGAAAATGGATAAACACACCAAGAGAGGTATTATAATTTGTTACTCACTTTTTAGTCAATCACAGTGATGCAAAAAGAACAAAGTTACTCAAGAATATTTAAGTTGGAAAAGAAAAGAAAGAAAGAAGTCCAATATAAACAGGGCCCCGTTGCCATATGAAGACCTTCACATTTTAATATTGCCATTGTCAGCACTAAAGTTACCAATTTTGTGTCCAAGACTATCCACAAAAGAAAGTTCAGAAGATAGCAAAAGAGTTTACATGCATTATTTAAAGCAGTTCTGCTCTAATTCACACTAAAGGTTTCAATACAACTTCACTGCACGTGACACCCCAAGCGAATCTCACGACCACAAAATACAAGAGAGATGCTGGGTATATAAGTAGAAAGGCTTTAGATTTTAGTAACGCGTTTTAAACCCGTGAAGACCTAGGCCCAGAGTGGATAATATCACTAGCAGGTAAGGCTGCTACATATGATATCAGAGTCAAATACGGAAAAAATATTGAGTATATAAGTAGACGAGCCTTAGACTTTAGTGACGCATTTTAAACCCGTGAGGGCTTAGGCCCAACCAATTATTTTAATTGGATTATTATTTATTTGATAGAAAATAAACAAAAAACATGGTATAAGATAATAATACAAAAAAAGTTGAATTTTCGAGCCACTATGATTTTTGGGTGAGTTAGTAAGAATTTTATGATTTTGTGTGAGAAAATAAAGTTATATGACTTTGGTGAAAAAATATCATATTATATAACCATTTGTGAAATTTACCCTGGTCTTATATTCGAGGTTTCCGTTCAAATTAAATGGAATTTGGTCTGCGAGAAGATAATATAACAGAAATAATATAAGTATAGTTGTTAATTCTAATCCGCACACAGAAAAACACTTCAGTAATGAAATGAAGCAATTAGTGCTATCAAATGGGTTGACCCAATTCTAGCAGGCTATTAAATTCAACAGTCCAATCTAACTCGGCCTTCATTTGAACGCTTTTCAAAAATGCTGGCCCAACCCATCTCAGCTCAAAACGGGCCGAGGCATATGGGTTAGCACTTTATTGTTTTGAGAAAATGACTCTCTATAGCCCCTCAAAATTTTTATAGTCCATGTTTTTTTTCATTGCCACGAAATATCCCTCCGACCTAAACATATTATATCTAATAGCGCAAAATGTCTATTTTGTATATTTTTTATATAGTGACAGTCTATTTTATATATATTTTGTAAAGTGACAGTCTATTTAGTATATTTTTTGTACAGTGACAGTCTATAGTATATAAAGTATACAGTGATAGTCTATTTTTGTATATTTTTTGGATAGTGACAGTCTATTTAGTATATATTTTGAATAGTAATAGTATATTGTATATAAATCATACAGTGACATTTTATTTTGTATAGTGACAGTCTATTTTGTATATATTTTGTATAGTGACAGTCCAATTTGTATATATTTTGTATAGTGACAGTCTATTTTAATATATATTTTGTATAATGACAGTCTATTTTAGTATATATTTTATATAGTGACAGTCTATTGTATACAAATGAAATACAACAAGTATTTATTAACTTTTAAAAATACATCAGCAAAACCTAAAGTCTGAAGTCACTGATTGGTCATATTGCGTCGTGCCTCTCTTTTTTTTTATAATTTTTTTTTTTTTAAATATTAAAGTTGATCAATTCCCTTTACCAGTTTGATAAAATATTGTTATCGGGATATTTGATATCCAAGAACATTCTTGGAGTAATTCATCACATCGGGCAAAAGAAACCAAGTACTGTGTAAAGAATTGAAAGGCACTTGTGATAATAACGTTATTTCATATCCAACAATTGCAAAAGCCACAAGCGGTATTTTGACAATAAGAAAACTAATTTTGCATATCAGGAAGATTGAAACGGCTCAATGGCAACAAATTCTACCGCATCTGAGCAAATTTAGGCTAGCCCTTATAATTTGTTTTGGACTATAAATTGTATGGCTTAATTCATGACTAGCGAATGATAATTCTTTCCACCGACCGACTACAAATGAAATTTGCTCTATTGTTTTTCTCAAAAGAAATTTATGCAAATTTCTCAATTGCCATATCGATGTCATTCTATGATCTTAAGTCTTGAATAAGATACAGCACAATAGTGTTAAGAATATTGTTGTTTTAATCGTATAAAATAAAATAAAAATACAATTCCTTTAAAGTACAAAAACCATTTGTGAACTGAAACTCATATTTCACGCTAACCAGTTCGATCTCATGTGATTTTGTTTTTATACAAATAGTAGACCGGATTTATTATTTACTTTTTTTATTTGACATGCATAGATTATACTTTGATTATACACCTTATACATATTTTATATAAAAATTATTTATATATTATATTCACTGACTATTTTTAATTTAAACAGTCAGGTGTGCGAATATTTAGTATCACTATTCTTCTACAAACAGGATCGTACATGAAAGTGAGCACACTGAAAGCTTCGCTTGCGCACACCCCATATGTTCGACATATATAGTAATTAAAGGCCGTGGATTCTTGATCAAATCATTTGATTCAAATGCAACAAATCACTAAGAGAGAAGAAGACATGTGTCAAATTATGTTACGTCGTGCACCTGTCCTCATAGTCATAGATTATGCTAGGTTTTCCAAAGGGATTTAAATGGTTCTGGACTACTTCATCCATTGCTCTTAAATTTTAGATTAGATCGACGTTCAAACAGATTTTACAATACGGAGAGCAGAGGACAAAAAAATAGTGCAGGCTGAGTAAAAACTAGAAAAAATATCTTGAAAAAGAGAAAAAAAGAAAGTCGGCAGGCCGGCCATTTTTGGAATAAGTTAAACCTTGTTGTGTCTTCACTACGTTGTTGCTGTGTTCCTTTAATTGATGGAACATGTTAATTTAGCTTCTTCCAATAAAATGATTTAAGCAAGTGTGAAACATATATATATATATATATATATACACACACACACACACACGTGAATTGCTTTTCTTTCTTTTTATCCCCTTCTCCATTTTAAGTGTTAAGAACTTAAACTTCAGAAGTTTCATAACACTGCATGCCAAAGCTTCATCATTTTTCGTTTATCCTTTTTTTTTGGTTAAATTATTTATCCTAATTATTACTCCATCTTTTTCAAGTGAAAAATCCACCTGTGTTTAGCATCTTCTGATCCCTTCATTTCAATTTATATAGCATAATTTGATGGTACACTGCGTTTAAGAAAGAAATGAAAATTATTGAAACTTATGGTTTTAAAAATTTCGTAATATTTTTGTGGCTTAGGACTTTGATATTTATGGTCTTAAATATACTCTAATATATGCATGGCTATAAAAGTTTGTCACTAAAAGCAAATGAGAAGTTCAAGTTAAATTATTTTCAAATTTAAAGAGAGGTCAATCTTTTTTGAACGATCTAATTAGGAAATAAAGTCATTAATCTTTTCGGCACAAAGGAAGTATACAGTATGGACAATATAATTAAAATTTTGCACTATTGAGTCACTGAAAAAATTATTATAGGTAATCGCCAATAAAAAGTTAAATTAGTTAAAAAGTAAGACAAGTTACCTACTAGTATTATATTATAAAAACCATTAATAGTGTAATTTTTTTTAACACGGTGAATATATATAAGTCAAGACCCATAACACTTAGATAAGGATCGGAAAGCTTAAGAATTATCTTGACTTGTGTGTCTTCTCTTCTGTGTTAGTTCTAAGTGGCGTAGTTCTTATTAATTGCTAGCGATTTGAGCTAAGGATATGTGCTAGCAGCTACTGCCAAAAATGTGTTGTACTTTATTATATTGCCTGGAGGATACTTCCTAAAGTCACATCCATTCTTCTTTTAGGTGTAATTAAATTTCCTTGCTATAAATACTTCCTAAAGTCGCATCCAACAAAGAGATAGCAGTAAACAAGGAATATGGCTACCAGCAAAGTTAAAATTCTCACTTCCCTCTTTCTATGTGGTATGCCTTTTACTTAATGCACATCAATTATTATATTGTATTTTGTAAAATAATTTTGGAGAAGGAAAAATAACGTATAAACGAAATGTAGAAGAAACTTAATTTAATTTGAGCCCACTGAATTTACAGTATTTTTTTAAGGAATCAATCCTCTTCTAGTACCCGAGGTTGTGGATTATTTCCTCCCAGGGTAGAACGGATTACACATTAGTGCAGCAGTACTTCAAACCCTCAGTGTTTCAACGAACACTACTAAAAATCAGTGTTTTAGCAACCAAAAATTAGCGACCAAAGTTGGTCTGCCACAAAAAGCGACCAACATTGGTCGCCAAAGTAGAGAAAAAAATTGAAAAAAAACTTAAATCAGATAGCGACCAAAGTAGGTCGCCAATTGGTCTCCATATTCGTCAACTTTTTGACCGTACTGGCCAGACCAACCTGGTCAAAGAAAATTCACAATTGGCGACCAACTTTGGTCGCCAATTAGCGACCAAAGTTGGTCGCTTATTGAAGGGGAATTTTATGAGGAAAGAAGAGACCAAAGTTGGTCGCTTCTTTTGAATATTAAATAAATCAGATTTTAGTATAGCGACCAAAGTTGGTCGCTTATTGAAGGGAAATTTTATGGGGAAAGAAGCGACCAAAGTTGGCCGCAAATCTTGAATATTAAATAAATCCGATTTTAATTTAGCGACCAAAGTCGGTCGCTTATTTGATGGAATTTTATGGGGAAATTGGCGACCATAGTTGGTCGCTTATCTGGAATATTAATTAAATCAGATTTTAATTGGGCGACCAACATTGGTCGCAATCTGGAGGGAATTATTATAGGGAAATTATCGACCAAACTCGGTCGCTAAGTTGGAAAATTAAAATAAATTAGATTTTCTTTTTGGGACCAACTTTGGTCGCTAATAAGAAGGATATACAATAGCGACCGGAGTTGGTCGCTTTCTTGTTAATATATTTAGTATATACATACTGTATTATACTCTATATATATATATATATATATATAACTTGATATATACGACGCTATACTCTCTACATATATATATATATATTTGTTTGATTATTTGTT
>MCJB01050107.1:0-36170 GCA_002018475.1 Nicotiana obtusifolia
ACAAAAATTATAATATTACTAACTTTGAATATATTTAAAGGTTTGAAATTTGAATCAAATATTATAAAGTTTGAAACTAATTGAAACTTTGTAAGAATATTATATAGTAACTTCTTTAATTCTAATTATAAGTTATATTTTTCAAAACTTATAATTTCCTTCTACTACACTACTACAAAAATTATAATATTACTAACTTTGAATATATTTAAAGGTTTGAAATTTGAATCAAATATTATAAAGTTTGAAACTAATTGAAACTTTGTAAGAATATTATATAGTAACTTCTTTAATTCTAATTATAAGTTATATTTTTCAAAACTTATAATTTCCTTCTACTACACTACTACAAAAATTATAATTTTACTAACTTTGAATAAGTTATATTTCTAATTATAAGTTATATTTCCAAAAACTTATAAGAATATTATATAGTAACTTCTTTAATTCTAAAATTCGGATTTGAAACATAATTTTCAATTATTTATAAAGTTAAATAAATGAGTCAAATGGTAATTAACTAATTATTAAAAAAAAAATCAAAAAAAAATAGAATAAACCGGAGACCGGACCGGATCGGACCGGTAGGCCGGCCACCGGTACCGGTCACGAGCCGGTCCAATGGTTTTTAGCCGGTAAGGCCGGACCGATTGGGACCGGTTAGGTCCGGTTTTGGGCGCAGTAATGGTACCGGACCGGACCGGACCGGAAAAAAAATCCGGTCCGTGACCGGACCGGACCAGTAGCCGGCCTTAGTTCCACCGATGGCTCAACGTTTTCCCCATCTTGGTCTTCAGCATCATCACCTTCCAGTCCCTCTTCAGTTTTCGAAAACTCGGAACCAGAATCAGAAGAACCTGGAGCCTCAGACTGTCCCGGGAGTCCATTTTTTGCAGTCAACTCAAGCTCTCTCGCCTTAGCAATTTCGACATCAATGTCAATGATACCAGGCCTCTTCCAAGGTTTTTCTCCTCATACTATACATGGAATAAGTTTTTTCAACAATGAGGGAATCCACTCGGTGCTTGAGTTTTCCTTGAGTAGAGCAACTTCGGCGGAAAGGTTTTCATGTGCGAACCTAACAGATTTGAGATTGACATCGAGATCACGAACAGTTGAATTATAGAGCCTATTATGCTCGATAGTTTTCTTGTACTTCTCTTCCAACTGGGCATGTTTCGATACCACAGCATCAGCTCTTCACTTTTTGAGTTTAAGGCTGCCTCTAAATTAATCACTCTTTCAGCGGAGGCAGCCTCACGATCGTTTGCAGCAAGAACGACATTCTGGACTTTTGCTCATTTAGCCTTGGCTTCATCAAATCTAACCCTCAGCAGCCCAATTTCTTGGCTAAGGGTTACCACTTCTTGCTCGCTTTGCTGCAAACGAGCCTCCAAAACAACAGCCTCGGTAGCCTTGGTTTCTAGTTCCGAGAGGCGGAGGATGTTAGAATATATGCGCAACGCTAGAGGGGGGGTGAATAGCGTTTTAAAGAACAATTGAAAATTTTCGCAATAAAGATATGTAATTGATAATGTAAGTGCGAAAATATAATTGCAATAAATAAATTGCGGAATGTAAAGAGAAAGCGTACACCCGATATATAGTGGTTCACTACAACTTGTAGCTAGTCCACTCCTCAAGATCACACTTGAGATTTTCACTATCACTTGTCAAGCTTACGGGTGCTTAACAAACCGTTACAATAATCACAAACACTTGAATCCCACAAGCTTCGTGAATCAACAAGGAAGACACTCTTCCTTAAAACAACAAGGGACAACTTCCCTTAGGTGTTTGACAACACAAATTTCACTCAAAGTATAACTCTCACAAGAGTAGATGAAGTGAATAAAATTATAGCACTTGAACACAACTTTTGATCTTCAAGATATGGCTCAAAAATAGATTAATTGTATATGAAAACTTGAAGCAATTAATCTCTTGATTTTGGATAATGTGTTCTTTTAAAATGAGGTTTATGAGGCTGTATTTATAGCCCCAAAACCTCATATATCCGTTGGGGGTCTTGCCAAACAAATCCCATGTCCAAACAAGACTTTAGGGCATTCAAAAATTCTGCCCGTTTGCCAAGACATCGATGTTTACATCGATGTCTAAAACTAGCCGTTTTCAGTCCAACGGATAGGCAGACATCGATGTCTGCATTAAGGCAGACATCGATGTCCGCCAGTTGCTGGAAATTTCCAGCTCCGTAAATTTGTTTAACCAAATTGTTATTTTGTAAAAACAATTGTTTTTGAAAAATGTTTTAATGAGTGTTTGAAATCGTTTTAAAACTTTGAACCAAGTTATTAAAAACGATAAATAAATCAAACACATTAAAACTCAAAATAACATTAAGACTAAATGACATCTTCATTTGTCTTCAATCTTTTTGCTTCATCGACTTGTTTCATGCATCGACTCCTAGTATCTTGAAAGCTCGACTTGTACTTTAACAAAGTCCATAGCAATCTTAGTAGTTCGTCCATGATGGTTTGTCGATTATCAAAACCTATAACAAGACACAAAGTCATTAGTTAAGGTTACATAGATAAGAATGCATTGTCCAACAGAGGACAGTCTGGTCCTCTTCCACCAAAAGTTGATCCCGTTCAGAAGTAAGTTCTTCCTTCTCTCGAATCAGCCTTTGAAGGCCCTCAAAAGTAAGAAAGTTGGCCTAAAAAACAAGAAGAGGTAAAATTTAGAGTATATTTGTTCAAAAGTGAAAGAAATAACAGAAGAAGAAAGGAATGTACCGCTGCGGCGTTATGCATAGCATTGTTCAACAAACACTCCCCAGATAGTGTCTGAATCTTCTCCCAGTCTCTTTCTGAAGCCAAAGGCTTCAGATAGTTAGCAAGTTCCACCGGCCTCGAAAACAAGTTACACACAATGGAGACCGAAAGGGTAACACTCCTCCTCCTCTGTGGATCTTCAGAAGGGACAACATAATTTTGCCCCAAATTCTCGTGAACTGGGGACTGTGGAGGAGGGGCACCTTCTTCATGGTCAGGCGCCGATGGAGATGATGTAGCAACCACTGTTGGAAAAGTGAATGAAGATGGAAATAATGTAGCAGTTGCTGGTGATGGTGAAGGTGGAGACGAAGCTGATGAAGTAGAAGCAGCTGCATCAAATGCAGTGCTGGTTATTTGATGCTCGCCAACCAAGATGGCATGAACCCGGTACTCAGCCTCGCAGTACCGGTTACAGCAATCGGGGCCCGAGAGCGAGAATTGGAATTGTCTACCAAATCAAATTCTCCCCAAAGTGTTGAGACATCATCTTCCGTTGTTTCAATTGTCTCAACAAGTCGAGCATCCTGTTGAGATGATGAGGATCGTATCCTTCTATGTAAAAAAGCTCCCTCATCACTAGCTTCTTCATCATCGTCGATCATCACAGTGTCTATGATCAGCCCGGAAGAAGGACCAGTCACTATCTCCACCGGAGATAACTCAAGGGCGTCAACCTTTTCCCTCTTATTCTTTTCCCCGGCCACAGAGGAACATCTTATTTTTGGTTGGTTGCTCTCTGGCCGGGGACTCCGTGAAGAAATACTTGCGCCCCGAAGTAGGCCCGGAGACGCCTGTTCGAGTAAGTGCTTCCTGAAGCAGCCTCGCCGCATCAGCAGGGTCAGCCAAAACATCCTCTCGGGGACATCAACTGAGCCTGCAGGTAGACCTAATTTCATTAACAAGTCAGAAGGGTTTAACCAAGTTCTTCACATATAAAAAGTAAAAACGAAGTAAATTAAAATTACCATGATTTTAAGCCTCCCACCCCTATTTGATGGACATTTCTTTCCACAAACGGGTTTCGGGTGTTGTGATGTCCAAGATCTTTTGAACCCACCGGTCCAATCCTTCTATCACTGGTGGGATCCATCGAGTCACTGTAACAAACGAAGGTTGAAGGATCAATACAAGAGTGAAAGAATATTTAGTAAGAAAAGATGTATTAAAGAGAACTTACGAGAGCGGTTCCAAGCAACGGGAAAGGATGATGTCATTGTTGGAATAATGTCATCGGTGGCAATTGCAACGAATCGTTCCATCCAACCACGATCATTGTCGTCGTCCATGCTAGACAGCAAAGCATGGTGTCCACGCTTGCAAAGGTTTATCATTCCCCGCGAATGATTTTGGGGGAATAGAGATTCATCATATGAGCTAGGGTTAGCTCCTCTCCAGTTTCTAGGCACAAGCATCAAAGGCAGGCAATCGTCCTCCACACTGAAGAACTTACCTATGCCAAACACACTTGGTAGTGAAGGCAAAACTCCGGCAATCACGGAATCAAGCTCTCTGCTCAAAGAAAACGCACCCAAAGTAAAGGGATGCGTGAAAAATATGTAAACCCTTCCCTGAGAAGGGTCACTCGCTCCGATAGGTCGGGAGAAATGATGTCCAACTCATGACATCGGCAGTCCTCCTTCACAGCAGGAATACTGGAAGGGCGAATAGAAGAAGGGTACCGACTAATAGCCCATGTGCGAGGGTTAGCAGTAGGATGTTTCTCTTCAAAATCCTTCGAAGTACTAAGCCCTCTTGGGATGATGGAACCCCCCGTTGGAGGGACAAAATCCTAGGTTTTGTTCTTGCCCTTCGAAGAACTAGCACGTTTTGAAGCGGAAGCCATTGGAATAGAAGGAAAGAAAGTTTCTGGTTTGAGGAAGATCAGAGAAAAGTTGGGAAATAAAGATGTAAAGTAGAAGTTTGAGAGATTATGAAGTACATAAGAGAAGGATGACGCGTATAACTAAATTTTGGCGGCTAAATTCATGGCCATGATTACCTCGATAATCGGCAAAAGGCTTGCTAAATCATGGGAAGACACGTGTTCGGGGCGTTAACTGCGGAGAGACAGGCGTCTAATCAACTGTCAGTGGCCTTCAAAAGGAATTATAGTAATTCCCGTCGAAAGAGTGTTTCTACCAGCTTCCCGGTAACACAAAGTTATGTCACCGGAAAGCAAGGGGATTATCTGTATAGGGAAAAATACGTCATGACACGTGGCTGCTTAAAGAAAGGACACGTGGAACACAAGATGGTTCACTTATCACTGTATAGAAAAAAATACGACATGACACGTGGCCGCTTAAAGGAAGGATATGTGGAACACAAGATGGAGATGGCCACCGAACGTATCTATTCCGCGTGTCACTGGAAGAAATAACGATTATAAAAGGAGTATTAAATACTTTGCGCCCGGTAACATTTAATACGGAATATTCTGCAGCATTAAGGATGATAGCCCGTTACAAGGAATTTGGCATCTATGTCTAACGTTACATCTCCATCAAGGGCCCTCATAATTGACATTAAATAAGGGCATGATCCTAGGACTTCCTTCCCTAGACATAGCTATAAATAGAGAGCTTAATTATCATTGTAAGGGACATGAATTTTCTGACTAACTTACACTACATTCTATATATCATTTTAGTACAATTTTACTCTCTCGCTTTTGATCTTATCATTGTTGTACCCGGAAACCTTGTTCCCGGACTCATTAGCTCTGCTATTTCATCTACATTCTAAGGCTAAGTATTACATATTTCATCAATTATTTCATTACTTTTTGGATCAAATTAATTTACTTGTCTAGAATCACTAAAAAATTTAACTGTACCGTTTTTTGGGGTAAACAACAGGGTCCCGTTAGTCTCGGTAAATACTTTGTATATATTTGTGATGTATATCCATAAATATATGGATGGAACCCTTAAATATTTTTCTTGTTCCCCACAACACAAAACGACTGACTGGGGAAGAGGTTGGCCTTGGGCGCTCAAGTTTTCCCTTCTTTGATTGAATGACGTGGGTTCGAATCCATCTTCAGACATTCCTCCTCCTTTCTATTTAAGTTCTTGCCTCTTCTTTTCCTTTTCCTTTATATTTTAGTTCTTGCTTTTTCTTCTCCTTTCTATTTAGTTCTTGCCTTTTCTTCTCCTTTCTAATTTTTACTTAATAGCAAATTGCTTTATTTCTTATATTTATCTTTTTTTTTCAAATTCAATTATAGTTTAATACTAACACATAAAAGTCAACTTCATTAAATTTTCTTTTTCAAATCCCTCCCGTAAAATTAAAAGCCTCAAATTGCAACTTATCGCTCCATAACAATAAATTCTTCTGCCACAACATTCTTCAACAATCATTTTGACTTAGACTCGACAATGGCAACTAAGAGTTTGAGACTCTTCTTCAGTTTTTTGACTATTAACATACCCTTAATCTTGATTTCTTGAGTAAGTTTTTGATAATTAAAAGTCTGAACGCCCTTTTGATCACTGGTCCCCCTTTTTTATTAATAAACTAGAAATTTTAAAGTGTGAAACATGCTTAATCAAATACCTTCTCTTCCCATAACACCCATTGAAGAAATCTCTCTCAATTTACTGTTTTCTTTTTCTTTAGAACTTCTTTTTGTTTATAATTGGATGATAAGTCATTTAAATCATTCTTTTCAAAGAGTTGTACGCCGAGTTTTATCGCTAGTGATAAGTATACAATGGTGCACTCGTCGTGCTCAGATCCTGGGTCCGCCTCTCCATATTAGTACCCTCTTCCAATTCTTGAACTTGCTCAACAGTAAATTCTTTCACCTTCTCCTACAAACAAGTTATACAATCTCTAACTTCAATTTTTGTTTGGACATACTCATGTTCTATGAGTAAAAAGTTAGAGTTTGTGTGTACGTTCAATGCAGTGGAGGCATCATTAACCCACTGTCAATTTGTCTTCACGTTAGTCAATGGTTAAAACTATTGTATTATATAATGATGGGTTAAACCTAGTTAATGTTAATATCTCTAAATGCGGATTCTGAAAGTGTGGATAATGCAGGACAGATCTAGTGGGAGATTGATAATAACATGCATTAAATATTCCAAAGAATAAGAGCAATAATGGAGGAGTAACTAGAAATAAATGACATTTAAGTAAATAGGAGGAGTGATTCACCCTATAAAGAGTGAACTAGATGATTGTTCCTCCTGACAATGATGAATGACAAATAAATCCTAGAATGTTCGAATTATCTCGGATCTGATGGAAAAGTACGGAATAATATGAACAAGAATTTTGATGAAAAGGTAATGTATGTATCTTTGCTGGAGAGAGAGAATCTTTTTTAGAAATCTGTTCTTATCCCCTGAATATTACTTCCCTCTTTTCCTTGTCTTTTGTCCTCTTTATATGGGACATATCCCTAGTAAACCCTAATAGTATATGTGCAGGAAATATTCTTTAGTCTACTATTCTTATTCTAAAACTAGCCGTTACAACTCTTTCCGCGGATCTCGTACTCGACCATTGTAAGTGTCCCGACCCCAAGCTTTGCCATTTCCTGATCGACCTCGACTGATTCTTCCCGCAATACTTCCCCCTAAATATTCCGTGGTAGATTTTGACCTATACAGTTAGTCCATCTGCTTATTGAGGCTGTTCTCAGACGACCTCGATGAGAAGACTTTATTGTCTATGGTCGAGGAGAGTGGACGAGTGGGTCAAGAAATTAAGTTTGGGACGATTTGGCAACGTGGCCTTTCATGAGCCGCAACTTTTTGAGTTACGTCATTTTTGCACTAGAATGACATCATGCATCATTATGGCGCTTTTCCCCGATGCTTTGCGTCGTTTCCCGTGTGATTGTCAGTTGGGGCTGCCGTTTCGATTCCAGTGCTGGGTAATGATGACATAATCTCTTGGTTTTTATGCCTGAATTCTTATAAATAGAGGTGTGATTAAATTCATTTGGTCTTTACGTATTTTTCTCATCAAACCCTTGTGCCTTATTCTCCTTCCTCCATTGTTGTGTGTCTTCTCTCCTGGTCTTAGTGATTCCTGCTGCTTTTAGTCCTTTTTTACCCGAATATCCTTTCTCTCATAAAAATTATGCCTAACTTACCCTCTAGTTCCGGTGTGGGAACTGACCCTATCCCCTTTGGCGGTGCTTATGCCTCCTCACGCTGATGGCGTCTTTGTCGCCATTGAAGATGAGAACTTTCCTACGGTGGAGGAAATAATTCCTCGTGGTGAGAAAGTTAGGTCTGGATTTTTGAAGGCGCCTGAAGACGAGCCCGAGGTTTTTGATTCGATGATGAAAAAGGCCGATCAAGCAGAGCTTAAGGCAAAATTCAATATTACTACCCGCATTGATTTGGTCCCAGCAGAGCGTGATGTGCTACAAGTCCACTGCCCCGGATATTGCGCGTTCTATGCGTATCCCTTCCAGGTCGGCTACGCTCTTCCTCTTCTCCCATTGGCGGAGGAATTGTGTTGCTACTATGGCATGTGCCCGGCTTAACTCGCCCCCTATATCTATAAGCTCATCAGGATACTTACCAAATTTGCGGAGTTGGCCGGGGTCGAGATCGCACTCTGGCATTTGATGCACCTCTCGCCCCTAGTTTCTATAGGGGGACAATGCTGGACCTTCGCCATCGAGGAGGCAAATGCCTGGTGGTGAAGATGGATGACAAGGCAAATCGTCAAGTCTGGCACAACTTCTTCTTCATCAGAACCGAAGACGTAGTGGCCAACGCGGACGGCTTTCCCGAGACTTGGAATTACACTCGTAAGTGTCTATTCTTTTCTTTTTTTGTTAAAACATTTGATCTATCTATCTTAGTCGTAGGCTATGTAATTTTGTTCCTTCTTCGTGTAGCCAAGACTACGCCCCCTCCTTTGCTCGGGGTATTTCTGACTGGGTTAGCCGGGTGTTGCCTCACATCGTGGGAATTCGCGAGTGGCCTGATATTTTTAAGAAATTTGGGCCTGCTCCTTCCTTGGCTATATATATGCTGTTTTGGCCTCAAGGTCGCCTACTTATTGTAGTTTGCTCTTGGTGGTGTTGATAACCTTATTTTGATTTTTCATTTCCAGCCCGAGGGTCTTCGAGGAGGCCGAGGGCTCCTCCTCTTGCATTTTATAAGAGAAAGGATGCCTCATCTTCGACGTCTATTCCCGCTGTGACCGCGGCCAGATCTACTCGGTCGTCGACCCCGTCTGCTGCTGCCTCAGCATCGGTTTCGTCTCCGCCTGCAGATATTTTAACAGTGGAGCTTCCGGCTTCCCCCTTGCACCGTCTTTTGGACGAGGAGGAGGAGGAGTCGCTGAGCGACGGTAATTTGGTTCCCCGTAAGAGAAGATCGGTGGACGTTGGTGATGGGGTTGCCCGCGCCATGGATTCAGTAGTGGATGATTTTGTCATTCGTAAGACGGCGACTATAACACTTGAGGACGACGTCGAACTGGCATCTGATATTCCAATGTCGGCGGAGGCCGTTGAGGGCATACCTCTTCCTTTTGCGGCAGTAAGAGCCGAAGGGCCGGCCGCTGTGGCTTCTGATAATTTATGGCAGGAGGGGCCGTCGACTTCGCAGCCAGCTAGCTATCCTTCTTTGCCGGCCGATGGGAGAGGCAAAGGCATTGCCGAGAATGGATATGAGACGGGTTTTGATCTCGATGCTGACAAAATGAGGATGATGGAGGAGAGATTTACCCAGATGGAGGTGAGACCGGAGGGGTCCACACGAACTATTGCGATCCCCATTGATAGGGATCTATTAAAAGATACAGAGAATGTGTGGTTCCTACCCTCGGTCCCTTTTGCTCTGATGTGGAGGGTCGAACTCTCCAAGAGTTGAATGATGCTACCTTATCGAGGAGCATAGCCGGCCTCGCTCTCACGGTAAGTTTTCGATGCTTCTTGTTTCTGTTCGTTATGCTCGATGTTTAGGCTTCGTTCTTACTCTGTCTTTTTTCTTTTTCTTTCTTTTTTAGACCGTGATCTTGAAAATTGAAAGCGCCTGAATAGAGGAGCGGAGTAAGGCTGTTTTTACTAAGTTGCAGCAAAAATACCGCAATTTCCAGGCTATTCGAGATGAATTGAAGGAGAAAGATGACGAGCTGGTGAGGGTCATCGAAAAGTGCAGCGTCCTTGAGGGACGTTGAGAAATAAAAAGGAAGAGCTCGAGGTTAGCAGGGGGTCGAAGCCCAGTACGGCGACCTCCAACCCCAGGTGGTTTCTCTGCGAGCCCAACTTAAGGAGTGGCAATTCAAAGCGGATGCTCTAAGTGGCGAGGTCGCCGAGAATGTAGAGGACCTTAAGAAAGCAGAGTTTTCTTGGTCAGAGGCTCAGAAGAAGGCGGAAACTTTGGAGGTAGTAATCTGTATTCTTCGCTCTGAGCGAGAAAGTGACTTGGAGACGGCCAGGCTTAAAGAAGAGTGGCTTGACAAGAGGATCAGGGAGTTGGAGAAAGACAACTCCCTCCTTCAGGACCAGGTGGCCGCCTAGAGGCCGAGAAGGCTAAAATGCTTGCGCAGCCATCATCTTCTCATACTTCAGATTTCCCAAACGTTCCCCGAGGCCTGTACGAGGAATGAATTCACGCTAAGGCCTAGTTAGACGTATTAGGAGAATTGCATGCAGCGAGATCTGTTCCTGGGCACGCCTTGAAGATGCTCGTGAAGCTCGAATCTCTTGCTGGTATGACCCTGTTACGCTAGAAGCCGGTGACGATGAGAGGGACGCGGATGTGGATCATATTAAAGAGGATGCCTGGTACGAGGATGCGTACCCTGAGGACGGTGGTGATGGTGAGGGGGCAGATGGAGACGGCCCAGATGGTCAAGCCGACGACACTGATGGTCCTGGTGGCAACCAATAGTTTTTCTTTTTCCTTCATTTATTTTGCTGCAAACTTGTGCTTTTTTATAGGCGTCTTTACAAGCTTTTGTAAAAATATTCTAAGTATGAAATGCCGACTTTGTTATTTGTACCTGATTCTTTTTCTTTGGTTCGCGCTTGTATGCTTTTTGATTTTCTTAGCCATGATCACTTAGCTCGGATTGAACACATCCTAAGTTTAATTACAGTCGAGGATCAGCAGGTGTTAATTTGAATGAGGTCGAATATAATCTATGTTTGGTTATAGCCGAGGGCCAGTTAGGTGTTAATTCAAACGATGTCGAATATAACCTATGTTTAGTTATGGCCGAGGGCCGGTTAGATATTAATTTGAACGAGGTCGATTGTAACTTATGTTTAGTTATGGCCGAGGGCCAGTTAGGTGCTAATTCGAACGAAATCGAATGTAACCTATGTTTAGTTATGGCCAAGGGCCAGTTAGGTGTTAATTCGAATGAAGTTGAATATAACCTATGTTTAGAAAGATAAGCCTCTAGGTGCGGCTTTTGTTGACATTTTAAACTTTAAGGCAACATTGCCTTGGTTGTATATTCAGAGAAATAGAAATAAACTTCATGCATTTTTGCTTTATTCATACACTTGGAGAAATTTACATCTTTTTCCAGGCGTTGGTTGACTTGGAGAAGTCTTGAGAGGTCGAGCAATGAACTAGCCATCTTGTGCCTCCGTCTGTGCGTACTTCACCTAGAGTGTCCTCTTCGTCTCCTCGTTAAAAACCTCCTTGAGAAAATCCAATTGGGACAAAACTCAAGTGAGGGGAAAAAAAGTACGACTTGGGGGACGCTTTATCTCTTAAAAGTTGAAGTACTTGAGGTGGGTAATATTCCAGTTGTTTGGTAGTAGCTTTCCTTCCATTGTTTCTAGTTGGAATGACCCTTTGTTTGCTATTACCGTGATTTTGTACAGGCCGTCCCAATTTGTTCCCAGTTTACCTTCCCGTGGGTCTTTTCTTGCTTGTGTTTTAGCTTTAAGCACGTAGTCCCCGACTTTGAATGGCTTGACCTTTGCCTTTTTGTCATAATAGCGTTCTGCTTGTTGTTTTTGGGCGATCATCCTCACATCGGCCATATCTTTCGTTCTTCGACTTTGTCGAGCTCCTGCCTTCTGCCGTCATCGTTCTTTGGTCCGCTCTCGTGGGAGTATCTTAGGCTGGGCTCCCCCTTTTCGACCGGTATTACTGCATTAGTCCCATAGACTAATGAGTAAGGCATCTCTCCTATGCTCGTCTTCCGCGTTGTTCGGTAGCCCCAGAGTACTTCTGGTAATATTTTCGGCCACAGCCCTTTGGCGTCTTCAATTTTTTTCTTCATGATATTCAATATCAACTTGTTGGAGGACTCCGCTTGTCCGTTGCCTGGGGGATGATATGGCGTTAAGAGTATTCTCTTGATATGCTATTTTTCAAAAAATCCAGCGACCTTCTTTCTTGTAAATTAGGGTCCGTTATGGCAGCTGATCTCTTTAGGGAGGCAGAATCAGCATACGATGTTTTTCCATATGAAGGAAATCACTTCCTGTTCACGTATTTGGGCAAATGCTCCTGCTTCTACCCATTTAGAGAAATAGTCAGTCAAAACCAAAAGGAATCATACGTTACCTCGTCCTGCCGGGAGGGGGCCTACGATGTCCATTCCCCATTTGATGAATGGCTAGGGGCAGTGATTGAGTGGAGGTGTTCGCCCGCTTGGTGAATCATTGGGGCATACTTTTGGCATTGCTCGCATTTTTTCACGAACTCCGCGGCCTTTTTTTTCATGGTGGGCCAGTAATACCCTGCCCGTAGGAGGCATCTGACCAAAGCCCGATTGCCGGAATGAGATCCGCAATGGCCTTCGTGGACCTCTTCAAGAATGTGTTGCGTGTTATTTGGGCCCAAGCATTTCGCCAGAGGGACGCCATACATTCTCTTATACAAGTCGTTGTGGCTGATGTTATACCTTGATGCTTGCATTCTCAGTTTCTCGGCCACTTTTTTATCACCTGGGAGTACGCCGTCCTGCAAATGTGACAATACAGTTGCGCCAGTCCCAGGTCAAGTTTATAGTTCTTACCCCGATTAGGTCTATCGATGAGTTAAGAAGGTGGACTACACTTCTATCTCCGGTTGCAATATTTTTGGTGGCTGCGGCTAAATTAGCGAGGACCTCCGCCTCGGTATTCTGTGCACGGGGGATTTGGTCGAGTTGGCATTCATCGATCTCGGGCAGCAGCTTGCAGATTTCGGTTTGGTAGTTTAGAACCCTTTGTTCCTTGATTTGGAAAGTCCTTGTGACTTAGTTGACAATGAGTTGAGAATCGTTGCGTAGTCTTAGCCGTTTCGCCCCGTATATGAGTGCTAGTCTCAACCCTGCAATTACGGCCTCATACTCGGCCTCATTTTTAGTCATGTTCGATCACCTTATGGACTGGCGAATCACTTTGCAGTTGGGACTCCGAGTACAAGTCCCAGTCCCGACCCTGACACGTTAGATGCGTCGTCAGGACCCAGAGGCCTTGTGTTTGGGGAGAAGCGTGGACGGCTACTTATTGCTGTTCGTGACTGATACGTGATATCGTGCTCGCTCAGTTCGATAGCCCATTTGGCCAACCTGCCCGATAGCTCGGGTTTATGCAAAATTCTTCTTAGGGGGAAAGTCGAGAGGACCGAGATGGGGTAGCATTGGAAATATGGTCTAAGCTTTCGTGAAGCAAAGATTAAGGCCAGAGCCAGGTTTTCGAGGTGAGGGTATCTCGTCTCGGTGTCGACTAGTGTTTTGCTAATGTAATAGATGGGAGACTGCATACCTTTATTTTCTCGGACCAGGACTGCGGTCACAGCTACTTCGGACACGGCGAGGTAGACAAGGAGACGTTCCCCCAGCTCTGGTTTTGAAAGTAATGGTGGCGATGACAAATATGCTTTTAATTCCTTCAAGGCTTGGACGCACTCAGAAGTCCATTGGAGGCCGTTATCCTTCTTGAGTACGCTGAAGAGTTTGTGACACCTATCTGATGATCGTGAAATGAATCTTGAATTGAAAGGGCGGCGATGCGGCCAATTAACCTCTGAACCTGTTTTTTGGTGGTTAGGTATTCTGCTATTCCTTCGATGGCTCTAATTTGATCAGAGTTGACCTCGATCCCTCGCTGCGACACCAGGAAACCTATATATTTTCCCGAGACCACGCCGAATGCACACTTTTCGGGATTCAGTTTCACTATGTATCGTCTGAGTATGTCGAAGGTTTCTCTTAGGTGGTCGACATGATCCTCTTTCCTTTTGGACTTGACCAGCATATCGTCTATATAGACTTCCAACGTTTTGCCAAGTTGGTCTTTGAACATCCTCGTCACTAACCTTTGGTAAGTTGCCCTGCGTTTTTTAATCCGATGGGCATGACCCTGTAGCAGTACGTCCCCTGATGGGTGATGAAAGTGGTTTTCTCCTGATCCTCTTCTTCCATGAGGATTTGATGTAGCCCGAGTAGGCGTCCAAGAAGCTCAGTAGTTCATGCCCGGTCGTTGCATCGATGAGTTGGTCGATATGGGGTAACGGGAATGAATCTTTGGGGCATGCTTTGTTCAAATCTGTAAAGTTTGCGCACATCCTCCATTTCCCATTCTTCTTTTTTACCATGACCACGTTGGCGACCCATTGGAGGTATTTCGACTCCCTGGCGGAGCCGTTTTCCAATAGTTTTTCCACCTCTTCGCGTACCGCATCATTAATTGCGTAGTTGAACTTACGCCTAACCTGCCTCACCGGGGGATCGAATGCATCTACGTTCAGCTTATGCATGCAGATTTCCTTCGAGATACCTGGCATATCTACATGGCTAAAAGCAAAAAGTTCGCGTTAGTAGTTAAGAATTGATGAAATTTACCTCGTTCCTAAAGCTTGCAGCCGATGTAATCTTTTTTGCTGTGGGCGTTGCCGTCTAATTGAACGGGGTCGAGGTCTTCTACGGTCGATCCTGCAGCTTCAACCGTATCGGGGTCTCTGATGACGTTTTCGCTATCATCGCGCATCGACCTCGACCTTGTTGATTGTTATGCCTCTTTTTCTTTGTCCTTCGTTTGTTGAGTGACTGTGCAGTCTAGAGCGATGCGATAGCATTCCCGGGATGTTGTTCCCTTCGTATACTGAATATTCCCCATGAAGTTGGGAATTTGATAACTTGGTATAAGCTGGAGGGAATGGCTCTCATGGTGTGTATCCATGGTCGCCCTATTATGGCGTTGTATGCTGTGTTTTGGTCCACGCTATGGAATGTGGTTTCCAGAGTGAAGCCACCGGCCAGGACGGGGAGTGTGATCTCGTCGGATGTTCGCTCAATTGCATTGTTAAAACCTCTTAGCGTGATGCAGCGCGGTACTATCTTATCCCCGAGTTTCATTTGTGCAAGTACTCGAGGGTGGATAATGCACGCGCCGCTCCCACCGTCTACATTAATGCATCTCACATCGGTATCTAAAATTCGTAAAGTGATAACAAGGGCATCATAGTGGGAAAAAACCAAACCGTTGGTATCTGACTCATCGAAGATGATAATTTCTTCGAGTTGATCATATCGTGCATGGGTGATTAACTGTTTGAGCTTGTGGGTTTTGGTGAACTTCACACTGTTAATAGAAGCATCGTCATCGCGACCGATGATCATGTGGACGGTGCGGGTCGATGAGGGTGGTTTCAGTGGTCCTTGATGTTGTTCCCTCTGGCAAAGTTGATCCTTCCCCGGTCGCTCAGCAACTCTTTGAGGTGTCCCTGTCGTAGCATGTTTATGACATCCTATCTTAAGGCGATCAATCCTCGGTTTTGTGCCCGCACTCTTGGTGGAATTCGCATAGGGCGTCCGACTTTCTGGTAATCGGGTCCGAGCTCATCCTTTGCGGCCACTTCACCTTTGGCCCGAGCTTCTCCAAGGCATAGACTATTTCTATAGCTGACACACAAAAATTGTGAGCGGATAATAAAGGGGGCATGCCTCCTTCATTCCGGTGATTCCCTATTCTTGATCGGGGTGGGCCCTCTTTGCGATGGGGGGAGGACACAATGGCGGTTCTGACATATGGTAGATGTCGTTCCATGTTGGGTCGCGGAGCTGCGAGGTCACTTCTTATATTTTTCTGGATTCGGCTTGTACCGAGGTCAGTCGATGAGTCGGCCCGTTGAGGTCGTCCTTGTCTGTTTGGACCTCGGCACAATACGCTTTGTGTATTTCATCCCAAGTAGCTGGGAGTTACTTCATAAGCCGACTTAATAACTTTCTTGTTGCCCTTGAATCATTTCTGCTCAGCTCGTTCTGAAAAGCTGCGACCGTTATCCCTTCCGATATATTCTGCAAGGTCATTCTTACTCGGTTGAACCGGGCGAGGAAGTCCCTCAATCCCTCTCCCAGAGACCGTTTAATAGCAAATATGTCGTTTACTCTCGCCTCAGCCTTCTTGGCCCCAGCGTGGGCTGTTACGAACTTGTCGGTCATTTCTTCGAAGGTTTCAATGGAACGCGCAGGCAGTTGTGAATACCATGTTAACGCTCCTCCCGTGAGGGTCTCGTCGAATTTTTTTAACAAAATGGAGGATACTTGTTCCTTGGCGAGATCATTGCCTTTCATGGCGATGATGTAGTGAGTCAGATGGTCTTCGAGGCCGATCGTGCCATCATATATTTTCAGATAGGGCGGCATTTTAAAGGTCTTTAGTATGGCATGTGGAGCAGCGTCATCACTATACGACTGCTCGACGAACCGACCGGCATATCTCTTCGGCAAGAGCTTAGGGGCGCCCAGTATCTCATCAATCATTTCTTGGTGTTCTCTCATTTGGTCCCGAAGTGCTTTATTCTCATTCTCCATTTCCTCCATCCTTTTCAGAATGTCTGCAAGAGTGTCGTCACCTGCACTATTAACGACATTGTGAGTGATACCTATTGTTGGAGGAGGAGGAAATTGATCGTGCTGCTCGTCCGCTGGTGGTATAACGTAAGTCCTTGCATTTTTTGTAGTCGTGTCCCGAACGGGCTTATGGAGGATGCTGGTTAGCATGTCAGTTAGCCAAGCTTCAAGGAGCTTTTTTACTGCTGGTGACGTCTCCTCCACCACGGATGTAGTGGCTCCCTTACCAAGAGATTTTGTGATGCTACAGTGAGGAGGGGGTGACCCACCTCGCCTGGGGAGGCATTGGGCTTTGCGTCCTCGTCCACTACTTCGGAGATCTCATTGATAATGTTCATGAGGTTGGTTAGGAGGTCACTCATTATTCTCGTTCTTTCTTTTCTGTTACCTGCCATATTAGATCTGTGCATACAAAGAAACAGGTTCTTGTTCTTGCTTTCTCTTCTTCTTTTTTTACATTAAGGATCCATGTTAGTTATAGATCTAGAAGAAACTAAAAGTTTAACTAGGAAATCTCTACAGACGGCACCAAATTGGTTGACCAAAAAGTATAACTTTCGGTTAAAACTATTGTATTTATATAATGATAGGTTGAACCTAGTTAATGATAATATCTCTAAATGCTGATTCTGAAAGTGTGGATAATGAGGGACAGATCTAGTGGGAGATTGACAATAACATGCATTAAATATTCCAAAGAGTATGAGCAATAATGGAGGAGTAACTAGCAATAAATGGTATTTAAATAAATAGGATGAGTGATTCACCCTCCAAAGAGTGAATTAGATGATTGTTCCTCCTGACAATGATGAATGACAGATAAATTCTAAAATGTACGAATTATTCTCAAATCTAATGGAAAAGTATAGAATAATATGAATAAGAATCTTGATGAAAAGGTAATGTTTGTATCTTTGCTAGAGAGAGAATCTTCCTCAGAAATCTGTTCTCATCCCCCTGAATATTACTTCACTCTTTTCCTTATCTTTTGTCCTCCTTATATGGGACATATCCCTAATAAACTCTAATAAAACATGTGCAGAGAACATTCTCTCTATTATTATTATTCTAAAAACTAGCCGTTACAATTTTTTCCACGGACCTCATACTGGACCATTATAAGCATCCCCACCCCAAACTTCGTCATTTCCTGATCGACCTCGAGTGATTGTTTCCCAATCCTTCCTTGCCCTAAATATTTCGTGGTAGCTCTCGACCTATACAGTCAATTCCCAAAGTCTCCGAAGATTTAAATCACATTGCGTTATTGAAGAAAGAATAATAAAAAATTGGCCAAAGTAAACGGAATATCTCACCATCGCAACAAATTCTGCCCGAAGGATTTGTCTGACAGAAATATGTTTCTGCCTTAATTTTATTTCTTTCACTCATTTTCCTCATTGAATTTGAATGCATGAGATATATTCAAAGTATAAAACACAGAATAAGAAAGCTAACAATTTAAGAAAATGAGTGAGCGAAATAAAATTATAAGGCAAAACGAAGAATGAAACATATCAAAGTGATAGTGTCAACTGTCAATGAAAACCAATGCAAAACCCAATTCCACAAGCCCAAATCTGCAGAACCCCCATATCAAAGTATTATAAGTAACGGTGTTGTCAACAATGTAAATCGAAGAGAAATTGGGAAATTGTTACTAGGTTTTCATATGATTAACGAAGAGAGAAAAATGTATTTATTCAAGGTCTGAGATATGAACAAAATGACCCGGATGAATATTCCAGATCCCTCCTTGTCTATTTATGTTGTGGGCTTTACCCATCACTATACAACTAAACCGGGTATGCCTATGGGGTATTATCACTTCTAACTCGCGCCTAAAAACTATTTATATTTAGTAGTTGAAAAAGTGTATAAAATTTAAATAATTTTTATATATAAAATACAGAATATATATATATATATTTTTTTTTTTTTTTTTTTAATTTATATATATATTTTTTTTCCTAGATGCCATATATATTCTTCAACGTGTATTTGTTATAGCAGGTGCATGTAGTATATGACTTGACTTCAAAGTTGTTCAAATCCAAGCTTTAATAAGTGAGCGATAGATCTATTAGTTCGCAATGGTGTATTAGGTTCACTTACATAATATAAAGTTTTATGTCAAAATGCTTCAGACGATAGCACATAAACCACTAAGCTATGTTGCTGGGAAGGGGTGGTGGGAGAAGGAAGGTGTCGAAACTTAAGGACCTTCATATAAGAACAAGTTGTTGTTTCAAATTAGTTGTCGCATCTTGCTCCTCCAAGTCAAAATAAATGATCTTTGACTATAATCTTTAAGTGTATTCTTCTGCTATTTTTTTTCGAATGTATGCCTTTTCAGCAGTGTATTCTTCTGCTATTTTGACATCAAAATGAATCTCCTTCCAAATGTAGCATCAACCAAAATATTTCTTTTTTCTAAATTGGAAGGAAAAGGCGTTGATATGAAAGAAATTGAAATTATAGAAGGAAAATTTCCATAAATCTTGGAGCGAAATACACACAAAAATAAAATAAAATAATTGAACAAGGAAAAAAGGCTAATGCAATTGAAAGGCCCTGAATTGATGTTGGCTCGTAAATCATCGACCATATTAGAGGATGGTTCAAGATTGAGCAAATCACTGGTCAGATTTCGGGTCCGGATAACTTATTTGGGTCATGCAGGCTTTTTAGCTTAAAATGACTTGATTATATTATCCTTATAAGGTTCAATTCTCATTCAACTTTTGGTTTAATTTGCCTCTTTTAATTTAATTTTTTGCTTGATTGTATTATTAAATCTGAAAAATTAATTTCATGGATCATGATTACAAGTTTTATATATTTTAAATTTGATTGATAGAATATAATTAAATAGTAACATCAAAATTATCAGACCATACAAATCAAAACAGAAAAGGAGAAACAAAATCATTTGATATAAAAAAGTATTTTCAAAAGGGAAAATTACACAAACTGTCAATCCATTAACAATTTAATCAAAACTAGTCCAAAATAAAATATCTACTGAAAATAGCTCAAATATCATTTTGTAACACATGTTTATTTTGCTCAAATATAGAGGTATTTCAAACTTTTTGAGACACTTGACTTAAGCAATATTATAATATTATAATTCTTTTAAATTGAAATTCAGAGAAACGAGCACCTTAACGATTTAAAAATCACTAATAAATATTAGTTTGTTAGATTAGATTGAAGGATTAAAGTGAAAACTCCATGGACAACCATTGAAGCTTGCTTAAGCTTGAATTTAAAATTTTGGGTTTTTAAAATTGGAATTTATTTTGAGTGAGTGTTTTTGGAATAGAATGGGTACATCTTAAGGAGTGTGAATATCAATTTTGGGGCGATTTGGTGGAGCTTTTTGGTGGGTTAAATTGAAAGTTGAGCCAAATTCGAAGTACGCAAGATGAACACGAAAAAAGATGATATGTGTATCTCCTGTATATCTTTTGTGTATTAAATATGTATCTCTTGTGTATCTCATGTATATCCATGTATATATGTATGTGAGATACATATTTGATTCATATGCCGTAGAGATATTTTAAACTCGATTTCAACTACGAATTTTGACTCAAAACTATTCCAAATCACCTCTAATGTTTCTCAAATTTTATATATTGACTCATCTATATATTTTCAATGAATTTCAACCATAACCACTGAAAAAGGTCCCGTATGCTTAGGTATTTGGAATGTTATATTTTTTTTTCTTTGTATTTCATCACTTTTTTTGCAATCTCATACATCAAATTTTATTTTCGTCTTACATCAAATGCTGCTGATCACGCTTAAATATAAAAAGAGATCTTTGCATGTGATTTTAAGAGGGAAAGAAGCCTTATTTATATGGGATTTTTTAATTTTTGTATGCACTTGACTAATTTTGACTATCTTGTAATTAATGACCAAAGGTTAATAAATTTAAGCTTATTTTGAACATTTCTGTAAGATGTCCTTTTTCAGAAACCAAACTGAAAATACTAAACTAAAATCTTTCAAAATTATCGACCGACAACACTACTACTTGACTTAAATTCAGCCCACTGGATAATGGAAAAGTTGCTGGTGCTATAGGAAACCTGGCCAAAGCCCAATCGAAGGACGGAGACTTAGATTTACCGACTATTGCCAATTATTATGTCAATGTCAGACTACTATTAACTTTGAAGGATACACACTTACACAGTATTTGCCAAAGGTTTGACCACTATTTTGCATCCACTTGCATTTAATTTTCCCCTTCTTCCAAAGATTTGGTGTAATAACCTAAATAAATTTATTGCTGTAATATGCTTCTATAATATGGTTCTCCTCTTAGTAATATTTGTAAAATACACTCCGCGAAGGAATATTATAATTTTAATGAGATGGAATGTCAAAAAGAATAATAAAGGTTAGTCTTAAATTTGATGAGACAATTGATTAATTTTTATTTTTTTTGAATTTTTACTCAATGACAATTATCACACAAATGACATGTATGTTTCATATGTACCTTTATTATGAATAATAGTTGATTAATATAAGTAATTAACTCAATTTATTACTTAAATTATAAACTAATGTGATTTGGTGCAAGTACAAGTAAGTTTTCCCTCCCAAAAGATAGTGTTGATTCCTAAATCTAAACGCAAAAGTCAAACCTAACTAGTTGATTAAAATACATTAGTTGTCAAAGTAAAACAGAAAAGTATGACTCAAGCACGCATTGAAATATATTGGAGATAGTTAATCAAAAAATGTGGTGTTGACTCTGTGATGCCTAAATGAGAATAATGACTCCCTTTTTTCTTACTCAACCAATAACACCTAAAAGTACAGAAAGGAAAAAAGAGAGGAGAAAATAAAAGGAAGAAAGGCATAAATCATAAGATAGAGTCTTGATAGGAACGGTGAAAATTGGTTGAACCAACCATTCAAACATGATAGAGACAACTTGCATAAGCACACAAGAATAAGAACAGATATACAGCTAAACAATTCCTTACTCCCTCTGCTTTCATCTCAGTTTAGTAAAAGAAACTTTCTGCAATTAGCTATAGTGTAAGATACAATATGACATTGCGTTTTTAGCGGCAACGTAAAGCCAATAGCCAATAACCAATATGCCCATGTCACTGTTGTCGGTTACAAGCCATTTGGTTTTCTCTATCTCCAGTCCATGTGGTTAGACAGAAGACAAGAAGCAAATTTTTTAGCATTCATATATTAAATGTTACCTTGTCAAACCTAAAAATAGCACCAATGCCCCTCTTATTAATTTAATCATTTAAAATAAAGTGTACCTTGAAAAGGACTTTTGGCCTTGCACTTTGGATGATATTTTACATAGAAAACAATCTTTAGACTCGTTTTACTTTGGTCTCAATCGGTGGTTATCTTCTTTCCCTATTATTTATGTAGCTCCATTTGGCCGTGCGTTAACACATATATGCTGAAACCAAAAAAGAATGATTGTAACTGTTTTCTTGAATAATTTATATTTTTAGATGGCATTAAGCAAATTGAGAATGTATATTCTAGATCAAAATATAAATAAATATACTAATTTCTCCCTCTTTTGTAGTTTAAAAAAGATAGAGAGAACTTTCACATGACAGAAAAAACTATAAGTTGACTTCAAAAGAGGTAAAGTCCTAACATTGTGATAATGTTGGAGGATAACAGTGTCAAGTATGACGGCTGTGATTTAATAATATTGCCAAGCAGGGTAGAAATAGTGAACAAGGGAAATCTCTAAGGAGTAATTATAGAAGGTTAGAACGTAAAGTGTCTATTGTCTATAGGGGTTGGTAGTTGTTTTGCACTACAAATATAATTGAAAATTACATAGTATTTTTTGCCCTGAGAAATTGAGATCTTTATAAAATAAGCAACATCAGAATCCTACTTTCCCCTTGAATCTTGCATAACAAAAAAAATATCTAATTTATTTTCATAAAATGTGTCTGAGTGAGAGGATCACATGAGAAAGTGATGGAAGATATATGTTCTCTTTCTTGCATATAATAAATTGTCACCTTCCTATGATGTAAGGCAAGTCCAACCAATTGGGACCTACCACAATTTTAGATTAAAACCATAACTTTTAGCTCCAAAAAGCCTAGATTTCCAACATGAAACTACTTTCAAATCCTTGGACTGAAACAAATTAGCAGAAGGATACTTAATGAATTATGCAGATCAACAAAAGAATCATAGTTTTCTTAGGTTATTTAGCTAGAGATTCTAAAGAATTAGATAAAGACATAAAGACAAACTGAAAAGGTAAGCAAGAACATGTAAGTGTACAAAAGAGAAGTGATGTGCTTACTATTAACAGTATTCAGCAGGGAGAATTAATGGAGGGAGAGGAGAGAGAGAAGAGATAAGAAAGGACAAATAACAGGAGAAAAAAATAAAGAAGGTCCAGTACACCTTCACCTGCCACACTCAGGGGTTCCTTGGAGTAGCAATAAAGACTTCTTCTCTACTTCTGCTGCTGTTTGCATCTTCCTAAATAAAAACTTTGGTTTACTAGTACATATTTAATCACAGAGAAAAAAAGGATGTTGGGGTGAATTTATATTGTATAAAGTTGGATGATTTGTTTCATGATTTTGGATTCAAGAACATGGGACATTATCATGGTTCTAGGATTCTTCTACACTTTCTCTTCATTATCACTTTCATTCTTGTATCATTTTGCTGTACACACATTTTGTTTGGTGATGTCTCATTGAATGCTGCAAAGTACTTGACTAGTATTCATGGTTTTAAAGAGCTACACTATTTGGACAAAAATTGGGATGGCAAAGAAAGTGAAAGTGGGAAGATCTCTGGAGAAAAGCAAGTCTTTATTGTGGAAAAGTTCAGAACTTTACTTGGACTGAAGAACTTCAACACAAGAAATGGTGATTTTGCATATATTTCAACATCACCTTCACCTTCTCCATCACCTTCAATTGCACCTGAAGCTCCAGCTCCAGCTCCGGCACCACGGATTCATCCACATTCTCATCGACACTCTCATCACAATCCCTTTATCCCAGCTGGTCTCAGGATAAAGGAGAAAAGGAGAAAAAATACAACTACTAAAGTTTTAGCAGCTGTTCTTGTTTCTGCTGGGATTTCAATTGCATTGTGTGCTATTGCCCTTTTCTGTGGCTGCAAAAAGTTCAGAAAACAAAGAAAGAAAACAACAAGATCAGTTTCACTATTCAGCAGTGAAGCAGGAAGTGTATGTAGATCAAGGTATGCTAGTTCTCAAAATTCAGTGAAGAAGGTAAGTTCTGATCCAGGCCCTGACCTTTTTTACCTTGATTCACTAGAAGTTGCTCTAGAATCATCAGAACCAATTTGCTTAAAACAAACTTCTGTAGTAACTGAAAAGATTTACTCAAGTGAAAATATAGCAAACAGTACAAAGAGTGAGAAAACAGAACCACAGCAGGAAATCAGTGTGTCAAAGCCTGATGATGATAATAAATGTATAAGTGTTGGAGAAATTGTGTGTATTTATGAGAGTGCTGATTCAGCCAAGTGTGAAATTGATGATTGTAACTCTTCCACTGATAACAAAATAGTTCCTGAGGAAGCTCATTCATCAGATGATGATGAATTATTTCATTCTTTGTGTAATTCGCGTTCGTCTAGCACTAGACTATCCAATGTTTCAGCTAGTAGTCTTATTGATACCTCAGAATTTATGCCTAAAGATCAATCAAAAGTATCACATTGTTCTACATCCTCCTCCGCACATTTGTCAACTCCACCCCCACCGCCTCCACCGCCCCCTTTGCCTTCATTTCCACCACAATCTCCCTGTTGGTCTACAGCTTCTTCAGTGAAAATGAAGGCTAAAGTTCTGAGTCATGCTCCATTGCATATTGAATCATCTATTAGAAATTCAGATTCTTCTTCAGGATCAAACCAAAGTCCGAAAAATGATTTGTCAGAATCACCTCCAAATCAGGCTAATCCTGCTGGAGGAATTCCTCCCCCGCCATGTCCTCCTCCACTTGCAAAAGGAAGTAGTAATAATTCTTCAAAAGGTCCGCCACCTCCACCGTGTTTGCCTTTCCCACACTTGGCAGTAGGCAAAGATGGAAGTCCACTCCCAAAATTGAAACCACTTCACTGGGACAAAGTAAGAGCTGCATCAGACCGCAAGACTGTTTGGGACAAGCTGAGACCAAGCTCGTTCGAGTAAGATTACATCTTTTTTCCTTGTAAAGATCAGAATGTTATTACTCATTTTTGTTACCAACACAGTACCCATTTACAAATTTATGGTCATGGAACAGATTTGATGAGGAAATGATTGAGTCGCTTTTTGGTTACAATCTGCACAAGTCAATGAAGACCGACGAAGGGAAAAGCAAAACTCCATCTCCAAGCAAGCATGTTCTTGATCCTAAAAGACTACAGAACATAAGCATACTATCCAAAGCTTTGGGTGTGACTGTAGAACAAGTTTGTGAAGCACTAATAAAAGGTAAAGCAATTCTCACTTTCAGCTCCCTTTCTGTTTCTTTCGTGAAAATTATAAGATTTAAGTTTCACAACAGGAAATGGATTGTCTTTGCCACAACTGGAGGGTCTAGCTAAGATGGTACCTACTAAAGAAGAAGAAGACAAACTCTCAAGTTATAAAGGAGATATCAATGAACTAGGGTCAGCTGAGAAGTTTGTAATGGCAATGCTTAAGGTTCCATTTGCATTCTTGAGAATTGAAGCCATGCTTTATTGCGAGACATTTGATGATGATGTTCATCTTCTCAAGAAGTCTTTCTCAATGCTAGAGGTAACGAGCAAACAACAAGAAACTTTTCTCACTTTAATATATTAAAGTGACTAAAATTGTAAAATTTTACTGTCCCAGGAGGCGTGCAAGGAACTCAGATCAAGCCGACTGTTCTTAAAATTGCTAGAAGCAGTGTTGAAAACTGGAAACAGAATGAACATTGGGACGATAAGAGGAGGAGCTAGAGCATTCAAACTGGATGCACTACTTAAACTATCCGACGTGAAAGGAACTGATGGAAAAACCACGCTACTTCATTTTGTCGTTCAAGAAATCATTCGATCAGAAGGCTTGAAAGTATCCCAAAGCATAATGGGAAAGATAGACCAGAAACGCAAGAGTAAATCCGTCCAAGACAGAGAGGAAGACTACAAAAGGATGGGTCTTGATCTTGTTTCTGGTCTAGGAACTGAGCTATGCAATGTCAAGAAAACAGCTACAGTGGACTTGGATGTAATAGCAAGTTCAGTATCAAATCTATCAGAAGGACTGAACAAGATAAAATCACTAGTAACAAATGACTTGCCTGCAGGTGAAAAGAATGGTAACTTTGTGCACTCAATGACAGCATTCTTGAATTATGCAGAAAGGAAACTAAGCGAATTACAGGAAGACGAGAATCGAGTTCTATTACGTGTTAGAGAAGTCACAGAATACTTCCATGGAAATGTGAGCAAAGATGAATCTAACCCTCTACGGATTTTTGTCATTGTGAGAGATTTCTTGGGCATGTTAGATCATGTATGCAAAGAGCTTAGAAGCTCAAAAACTCCCAATAGTCCTAACCCTCTAGCTCCATTTCGATAGGCTTTGTGTGTTAATAGTTTCTATATGTTTCTTCTTTTAACACATTCAACTATTGTGTAAGATTTTGTATCAAGAATTCAAAGTTATTTGCCTCAAGAAGCTTGTATTTATAATGAATAACAGTGTACAAATAAGGCCAACAATGTGGAAACCAAATTAAGACTTAGAGGTGACAAAGTCATTCCACTTTTAGTAACCTGTCCAAGTTCAAACGGATTGGGTTATGATCATTCCTTGACATTATCCAACGAGTTAAACTTAAAATGACCGATCAAACTATTTGATCGAAACGAATCAAAATATAATACAAACCAAAACAAATAAAACTAATGTAAATTTCGAAGAACTTAAGTTAGTAATATAAAAAAAAGAAAGAAAAAAAGTACTTTTTTAAAGCAAAATAAAAATTTAAAAACAGAGGAAATTGGGTCATGTTGGACGGGTTTGGTTATAACCGGAATCATCTTGACCCAACAGCTTTGGATCATGACTCTTTTGTTGATTTCATCTATTTTGGCTTGCTCAAGTTAAACCAACTCATGCATTTGCCAGTTGCCACCTCTACCACAACTCAATGAAAAAAAGCAAACAGGCAAAAGAGAAAGGTCGAGAATGATATTCCCTTTTTAACTTATAGTACTGATCCAAATCCATAGAAAATATTCCCCTTCTGAAATGGAAGGATTCAGATTCCACGAGGCCAATTAAAATCAACAAGGAAATTGTGTCGAGCAGACAGTAGACATCATCATTTACCCAATTTACCTAAATTAGGATTTCTGATTTCTGACATGCACTCGTAGGCTTAGTTGTCAATGCAGAATTTGAAGGGATGTATTTAGAAGAAGAATATTTGACTCCTTTCTACATCAATAAAAATAGCTCAGCAGCTTGAACTGGATTTCATAGAGTATCACCATCTTTAGCAATATTTAGACCATGTTTTTATCCAAGGAACTTGGACGCATACAAAAAACAATCTCTCTGCATTACCTAATGCTTTTTACTGGTTGTATTAAGCTTAATACCCGCATAATTTGTATCGATAATTAGGTATTATTTCATATGAGATATAATATAAAACAAAAATGCATGTGGCCCCATGCAACTCTCGTTCAAAGTCGTGAGCGGGGCAAGCAAGAAAGCAGGCAAAGTCATTGAGGCTTTGAAAGAAGCGATCTGTTATCGAGTCGTCTTATCGGGAATAACAAGAGCATCTCTCACTACTTAAAGTTTCATATTTGAAGTGAGTTTTCAAGAAAGCAATCATAGGAGGTTCGGGTGTGAGGTAAGCCTTCCTCTATCATTGGTAGGCAAAAAAGGGATTTAAAAAAAAAATTATTTTCTTATGAAATGTTTATGAGAAAAGTACCGAGCACTTTTGTCTAAGTACGAGTATGAGTTGGGTTTCGAGCTCCCCCTTTTCCCTCAATTCGTAGATAGAGAATCAGTGCTTTCATGCGTCTTGGTTGTTGGTGGAGAAGGGGTCAGAGATAGGAAAGAATCCAATGCTTGCAAAGAAAAATTCTTTTTTTGATAAATCTTGTGAGTACAACTCTGTGTATCCGATTGCCTTGAAAGAATTCACACGCGGCCATCAGCACCGAAAATGTATCAAGCTCAAGTGATTCACCAAAGCGACAAGACCTTGAAAGCTGCTTTTTCAAGTGTCAGTTGCGGAACGTTCTGTCAATCGGGGGGGCGAACTGGACCTCGACCCCTTCTGGACTAGCCATCGAAGGATGAGTTTGCATTCTTCAATCCAATCTTTAAACCTCCGACATCTAGAATAAATATCTTCTCTCAATTCTTGGCAGGGGAAGCCCCATGACCGATCGAATCGAGGCTGGGTGTAGATAGAGGAAGAGAACCTATTTCACTCGTTGAGTCTTTTTGCATCCATGGCTGAATGGTTAAAGCACCTTTCCTAGTAAAGGGGCAAATTCTTAGGTTCGATTCCGCACTAATCCAAAAATAAAAAGAGATTTTTTTGTGTTGTTTTCCATGGTTTTTCCATGTTACAACTTCCGTATCAATTCGGTCGATCCGGAATGGATCGGTTAAACATTAAGTAAGTTACTTTACCCAGCGCTTACCGTCTTCTTTCTAGCCTAATTGGTAGGCTACCTTTATTTATGGGATATTTGAAGGAGAGCTTGCTCCTCCAACAGTTGATGCCAAATGTTGTACTTCACAAAAGGTAGAAAACAAAGAACCAAATCCTGAGACTAGGGTGCCCACTCTCCGGAAAAAAGAAGAGGTGGCTCATGCCGGTGAAAGTAGCAATAAAAGAAAAGTTTGATTCCTGATCCAAAACCTCAAGCTTTGGCGGTACGGTTGGGTGTTTTGCTGGGGCACAAGTGCCCTTGATCTATTTTTTTCTACCTTTACAGCTCGTTCTGTAAGTTCACTAGCAATACACCAATACAGCACTAGCTATAGTAGTAACTAGTACAATGAGTCAGGGGTCGGGTGAGTTTGTCCTACAGCTCACTAAAGTGAAGGTTATTCAGTAGTGTAAGCAAGTCACTCTTAACCCTATAGTGAATTCAGATAAGGTAAAAAGCCTTAGCTGGCTGACCTAATTTAAGCCTTCTCCTTGGATGACCTCTTCTTTAATATGGGAGCGTAGACATTCTGGTACAACTTGATTATCCGATAGATCTAGCGCCATTTTCCATTCATCAAGCTTGGGAGAGGAGGTAGACGCTCCCCCACCCCTTGCCCGAAGATATTTATGAGGCAATAATTGAGACCCAATTCCAAACGGAGCTTAAGATAGAGGAAGCCCTTCGTTCGGACAGGGTTCAAAAAGATTCCATTTTAGAGAAAAGGCACTTTTAAAATAGCTGCAAGACCAAAACGAGGTGCAAAAAACCGAAAGCCCTTCTTTTATTAGTCTTATATCTTATTCGCGAGAATTTTTTCTCTCCGGTCTTGTCTCCTCACTAAGTGGCTGCATACACCTGTCTTACAAATAGAGTCAAGCACGCCAATTAAAACCCCAAAACTAGTAAGGGCACTCGTGCCCCAGCAAGCCACCCCAACCCTACCGCCAAAGCTTGACTTTACTAAACAAGCAAAAAAGGCAGCTTTTCCAATATGTCTAGCTTCGGTGTGTACTTTGCTTAATTAAAGGGCATCCCTTTAGTAGTACATGAATAAATATACTTAAAGATAGAAAACACCCTTAAAATAAGTAATCCTTATATAATGTTTTTTTCATTGTTATATTTGCGATATAACAATCCTTATATTGTTATGTATCGCATTACAATACTATATTATTCACCGTATAACACTACTTACATTCATGATTCCCATTGCTTACTCTAAAAATGAATAACAATTAAATTTATATGTAGTTTTAAGGATATGCGGATTAATTCAATACAAATGATAAATTTGATTGTTATCTGTTTTTTAGGATAAATAGTTTGGCGCTCACCGTGGGGCTAAGGATAATAGTGGCAATCTGATATAAATTTCCATAAAGCACTCTATTTTATACTTGTTCTTTGAGCTTTTAATTTCAGGTCAAATTAAAAATGTCAAACCCTCAATCTACCCATTTGAATGTTGGTGCTGAGCCCCGCCACCATAGCAAGAACAACAACGTGGTGCCCATCAACGAGGTGCCCCCTGTTGACTCCAACAGAGTCCCAGTCACGGATCCGATCGATGCTAACTCACACGTAGCTATCGAAACAAACTTGCCTACTGACCTCGAAAATAGCATTCGCGGGGGAGCTTGGTCGATAGCCCGGAGCACACACGACGGCGAAAGTGATGGGATCGACTTGCGGGTGATCTTCGAAATGTTAAGGCCAAATAGGCAGCAATAGTCTAGTTGCATAACCAAAGCCACGTCCCAAGCAGAGTTGAGCCCGAACTATCCCGGGAAAACGCTCGCAGAAATGAACCGGCCACAGAAAGGCCGAGTGAAGCAGAACTCGGGACCAACCCCAAAATAATAAAGATACTTGAGGAACTGACAAAACGAGTGGAATCGGGAGAAAAGAAAATCGAAGCCAACGACAAAAAAGTGAAGACCTATAACTTTAGGGTCGATCAAATCCTAGGAGCACCACTGATACTGAAGGGCCTGGATTCCAAGAAATTTGTCCAAAAGCCTTTCCCTCCGAGCGAAGCTCCGAAGCCGATCCTAAAGAAGTTTCATATGCCCGAAATTCTGAAGTATAATGGAACAACTGATCCAAATGAACATGTGACCTCCTACACGTGCGCCATCAAGGGGAACGACTTGGAAGATGACGAAATCGAATCCGTTCTGCTGTAAAAGTTCGGAGAGACTTTGTCAAAAGAAGCCATGATATGGTATCACAACTTATGCCCTAATTCTATTAACTCGTTTGCTATACTTGCAGATGCCTTTGTAAAAGCGCATGTCGGGGTCATTAAGGTCGAGAACAGGAAGTCATACCTTTTCAAAGTAAAGCAAATAGATAACGAGATGCTCAGGGAATTCGTGTCGAGGTTTCAAATGGAACGGATGGATCTGCCTCCGGTCGCGGACGATTGGGCCATTCAGGCAGTCACCCAAGAACTCAATCCCCAAAGCTCATTGGCTTCGCAGCAGTTGAAACAAAATTTAATAAAATACCCGGCGGTAACCTGAGCCGACGTCCATAACAGGTACCAATCAAAAATTAGGGTCGAAGACAATCAGCTCGGGGCCCTTTCCGGATCTGTTTATCCTGTCAGAACTAGTGATAGATCCAAAAGAGCATCATGAACCAAGATCGAACAGATATCGGTATCAGCCATCTAATGGAGATCGAAGGGGTAATGGATCCGGACACAACCCTGCGAGGAGTGAAAGAAGGAGAAATCGAGGTCATAATAACCAGGGACTCATGAGCAAAACGGTTTCGACAGACCCATCGGGTCTAAGGAGGCACCAAGATTATCGGAGTACAACTTCAGCGTTGATGCTGTCGGTATCGTATCAGCCATCGGACGCATCAAAAATACTAAGTGGCCTCGACCATTGCAATCTGATCCTACCCAAAGGGACCCCAACCTAATGTGTAAGTATCATGGCACTCACGGTCACAAAACCGAAGACTGCCGATAATTGAGAGAAGAAGTAGCCCGATTATTCAATAATGGACACCTCCAAAAATTTCTGAGTGATCGAGCCAAAAATCACTTCAGGAATAGGGAGTCCAATGAGCAAATCGAGCAAGAGGAACCTCAGCACGTCATTAACATGATCATTGGCGGAGTTGACGTCCCCCAAGGGCCGATGTTAAAGCGCACTAAAGTGTCCATTACAAGGAAAAAACGGACTCGAGAATATGTACCGGAGGGAACCGTATCTTTCAACGACGAGGACGCTGAAGGAATAGACTCGGTGTAAGAGGGCGTCCCTGAGATCTCAATCACGCCGGGCACTTCCTTCGGTACAGAACCAGCATCCTAGGAAGTTCCACCCCGGACATCCGCGTCGGCTTTCTAAGACGGAGGGGGGTCGGTCTCGCAAGTCTCCCCCTCGGATGCCTCCCAATCCCCGAGATAGTTGGTCATCCCATGAGTTACGAAGACAGATTCATCCTCCGGCTCATCACTAAGTCAAAGGAGGGAGTCGGAGGCAGGCACACGGGAACTGGAGCCTCTCCTCGGCTTGTGGAGCACCCGCTTTTTCGATTTCTTCGCCTTGGAGATTGGGGAGCCCGAGGGTTTTTTCCTTTTCTCTTCTTTTTTCCCTCCGTAGCAGCAACAGAAGGATCAACTGGTGGGGGCACATCTTCGTCCCCTTCCAAAGGCCTAAGTTTGGTGGTCTTAGGCAAAACTACAATGATAAAGAAAAGGGGTTAGTATAATATAAGATGTAGACGTAATTATGACTATTCGGAAAGGGACCTTATCATGAGAACGGGCTTCCCATCAGCCCTCTGAGAGTCCGCGCCATGTGCGCTCGAAGTAGGACATCTGAGTACAGATGCCCTCGATCCACTCCTTTAACCGGAGGACAGCATTCGGAACCCGGGCAACAGCTGCACAGTCACAAACACGAATGAGATGATCGAAATAAAGAAAGAAGAAATTTTGATGTTAAAAGAAGGAGTTACACTTACGAGACGCATTTCACTTTTTAGGGAATGGCATGTATCTGAGAGGATCAAATCCTCACTCGGACGAAGCGTCCCTACCAGCCCCGGTCTCGGTCCTCGTCGATACTAGAGAAGGGGGCTTTGCTGGAACGGCGTGTGAGCTTGATCAGTCCCCCTCAGAACATCTGGGGACTGTATAATCAGAGCAGGTGGTCGATCGTGAACTGACGAGATTCGGTCTTTTTCATGAAGTAACGGAGGAGGGTCATGATCCTCCACATTGATGGGTGGATTTTCCCAAGGCATACTTCGTACCTCTTGCAAAAATCCAAGATGATCTGGTCCATCGGGCCCCACGTGAGGGGATAAGTGTAAACACTTAAGTATCCCTTCACATGGGTAGTAACGGCCTCCTCGGGCCCGGGGACTATTATGTCATTGCCTTCCCAATCGTAGTCCTTACGGACTATGGGAAGAACGTCCTCGGTCATGAAACATATATATCTCGAGACCCCTTCGCCCCGATCCTGTTTGCGCTAAGGCTTCTCGACCTTGAAGTCGTCGCAATTGAGCAGCCCCCGGGGATAAACGCCGACAAAAGAGGCTTAGGGATGGTTCATTAACAGCCGCAACGGGAGAAGCCGTTTCGAGGGCGACCACTTCAGTACCAGCGACTGGATAACGATGAAGAGGTAACTTGTTGAGGAACGGTTTTCGATGTTTTTGCCATTGTCATTTGAGAGAAAGTTTGAAAATTTGAAGAATAAACACGAAGTTTTGAAGAAATGGGTTTTGAAGATGAAGAACAGAGTATAAAGATTTGAAGAAATTTTGGTAGAAATCTGGGCTATGAGGATTGAAGAATAGGGATGAAGATTTGAAGATTTGATGAAGGTTCTGATAATGGTTGATGGCTCGAAGATAGCGGTTTTAGGGGAAAGTAGAAAAAGGACAAAGGAAGGAGGCTTTTATAGAGAAACAGTCGACGCTTCGCATTCGAAGGCAACCTGTCGATGAACGACACGTGTTCGAAATCAGAACGACGCGATTGATGGGATGCTTCGGCTCCCCGTCTAAACGTACGAAGGAAGGAACCGAGTCATCTGTCGTTTTCCATCATTTTGGCAAGCATACTCTCTGAGAAACGAGGGGACTATCTGTATACGGGTAAAATCGAGCCCGCTGCATGACTCGTCTTCCTGGAGAGCCAATCGGAGCAGGAACATGACCATATTGTATTGGAGTCAGAACGAAGAACCCCTCATATTAGGGTTCGGGAGGCACCTGCCCTTGGGGATGTCAGGGCCATATCCTCGAGGGCCAATCTGAATATTGAAGACTTTGGAGAACATTACCAAGTATATGCGCACGACTAACAGAGGGTCGTGATGTTGTGCCTAACCGGATATCACGGCGCGCATCTCGGCTCGTATCGGTGATCGGCGAAACGGAAGATTTTTACCTTTGTTTAGAATTGCACTTAGGGTAAAACCCCCCTAAAGGGGAAAAATTATAATTCATAGGCACACATTGTAACACTCATATCAAGGCAATATACTCTTATTTTCTCTGTTATTCAAAGTTCTTACTTTTGTTCATCAGTTGTTCATTAGTGTGAACCCGGGATCGAAGGTAGGCATTTTATTAAGACGTTACTGAGTTTGGGATCACTCTCCTTATTGGTTTGAAAATTTATTACGTCCTTTATCTATTTAATCTAATACAATTTATCATTTGTATTGAATTAATCCGCATATCCTTGAAGCTACATATAAATTAATTATTATCCGTTTTAGGTAAACACCCATATAACTAGTACATCAACTAATAAAAGCCTAATAAATGCCAATAAACCTTGAATTTATGTCAATGCTCATAAATATAGGGATTTATATCCAGCTTTTATATTCATAATCACACTACCAAATCATTATTGTCAGCTGAAGTGAACATCGGGGCGAGTAATAGACATTTAATTTTATTTGATAAAAAACACATTTAACACAATTTTAGGCAATGAAGTATAATGACGTAACCAAATTAAAATGTTTTATTACAAGGATATTCATCGAGGCCTAAATTGAAAGTGAAACAAAATTGGAAAAAAAATCAGAAATAGGCAGCAGTTGCAGAATTAATCAAAACTTACCTACTTTTGCATGTGAAAATAAATTCTGAACAAAAGCACTTTTAAAAATCCAAAATATTCCAGCATATACTTAGGAGTTCCATAATCCAACATATCATGCTGGAACTTCCGTATTTCAGTTGGATACTTTTGTCCAGATTTTATCTTTGCGTTAAACAATGATTACTTTTTAATAACTTTGCAAGTACTGACTATTTTTCAAAAACTACCCATAAAAATGGTTATGTCATGCCATTTTGACAGCAAAATTTGGTGAAAATAGCATGGGCTAGCCAGCTTTCAGACCGGTAATCAAAAAATAGCCAACGTTCACAAAGTCATTGAAAAGTAGCCACATATGCTGGATTATGGAGTTTCTACATATAAACTTCCAGTATATTATGTTCGAATTCTAACACATTATGCTGGAATCTCATATCAATGGCGGACATGGAGAGTTGTGGGTGCTCAAGCACCCATTGTCTTTACCTGAATTTAGTATATTTACATAGGCAATTAGCAAAATTTTTAGATAGTTATTGAGTGAGCACCCATAGCTTAATTCTTTTACCGTCTTCTTTCAGAACTCTTTCTGACGAGCACCCATGGCTTTAAAATCTTGATCCGCCACTGTGTCATATGTAAAAAATTCGAACTCCAACATAATATGCTGGAATTTTTCTAGATTTTTAATGATGTTTTTGTTCAAATTTTATCTTTACATAAAAAAAAACGACTAAATTTCGATTACTTTTAACTATTTTTCAATTACTCATTTTTATTTTTCCCCCCCAAAATTTGATTCTTAGACAGAATGGAACTTGTAAATTGGGATCTACAGAAATTGAAACCAAGACTATGCCACTTGGTAACCTACACAGATTGGGTCTTTAATTGAAAATTACTTCCTCACAAAGTGCCTTATGTATTTAAAGAAAACAAAAGAAAGAGCCAATATTATACTTTTATCCTTTATGGGAAAGGACTTTATATTATCCTACGTGCTCAATAAATCACGAACATTCGCGGACTCTCATTAAGCGAACAGAACGCCACGTTTTGGCCTTTGGTTGGTCGGTTGATGTGTAAAATACTATTGAAGCAAAGAACAGCATATCAAGTGATAAGTTCCATCTCATTCAATATTTCTTTGGTTGGTAGCCAACTTTGTTGAATGTCTTTAGTTGGTAGCCAACTTTGTTGAATATCTTTTGGTTGGTAGCCAACTTTGTTGAATGTCTTTGGTTGGTAGCCAACCTTGTTGACATTGAAGAAAAAGAAGAAAAAGTGTGTACAAATTGTCAAATATAGTAGGCTTTAGAGAGTGAGGCTTTGGCTATAAAAGGAGAGCTTAAACTCTCATTTCAATACACCAACAAAGAGAGGAAGAAAGAGTGAGGTTTCACAGACAAGTCTGTGAGGAAAAAATAGAGAGTGAGCGATATTGTAGTAAGGTGAGAATATCAAAAGAGTGTTATTTCTTTTGAGCGTTGTTGTGGTGAGTATTTTACTCGGATCTACAAAGTGTAAAATTCCTTGCTATAGTGAAATCAGTTGCTCGTCTCGGGCCGTGGTTTTTTCCCTTATTGAAAAGGGTTTTCCACGTAAAAATCTTGGTGTCGTTCTCACTCTTTTATTCTTGTTAATTATCGTATCTCCGTGTTACATTATTATTCCATCTTTATTACTCTGAATATTATCTCCATAGGGGATTTATTCCCAACAACTGGTATCAGAGCTAAGGAGAT
>MCJB01050108.1:0-112149 GCA_002018475.1 Nicotiana obtusifolia
TTCCTAATTGTTTATCATCAATGACTCAACTAACTAAGTAGTTCATTATAAATCTAAATTTCAGGAAAAAGGAAGATTACATATTTATATATATATCGTTAATAAAAATAAATTTGTTTGAACAAGGTATAGGCATATATGTGTATATATATATATATATTGATATATAAGTATATCCTTAATAAATTGTTCTTAATAGAAGAATTTAGAAATACATAAGTATTATTAGTAAAAGTAGATTTAATTGAGAAATATAAATATATCATATCAAACTCCTCTTCGGGAGATAGCAACATTATTATTTATCTCAACAATATCATGAATATCATTCATAAACAATAAAAATTAACATACACTACATAGCATCAAATGACTCACGGTCGTGCTTGACGCTAAAGTATAGGTACTCGTCACCTTACCTATACAATATTTTTCACATAAGAGCAGTTTAGCATATAGCACATAGCTCCTAATTCCTCGAGCTAAGGTTAAGACAAACACTTACCTTGCTCGGCAAGGATTTAAGGTTTTCAATAAACCTTAGCCTTGACACCTCGCGTCCAAAGGCTCCCAATCTATTCACAACAATTTATCGGATTCAATAATCGCAATGGAAATTGATTTCCATTTAAATTTATACGTCTTATGGGCAAATTCCCGAAATTTGACTCTTGGTCAATAGTGGGGCCCATGTATCGAAATCGTTCGATATTTGTAAAATGTAATTACCCATTACAATGTGGGTCTATACATCTTAATTTCGTCAAAATCCAACATGGGATTGACTCTAACCCCCAATTTCATAATTTTAGAAATAGAGAAGAACCCTAGGTTCTTCCTTTCCACAATTTCGTGGGTTTAGAATGGGGTTAAGTATAGGAAACATAAATCTAAGAGGGATTTTAGGGTATGAAACATTTACCAGATGATTCTCTTAAGTTTCCCTCCCTATTTGTTCCAAACCGTACTTCAATCTCCTTCTCAAAGCCCCCAAACGTTCTAAGCTAGTTCAACCCTCTTTTCTTGCAAGATTAATCTCGAAATCGTGATTGCATGTAGGTTTGAGGGTTGATTTGAGTGATTCTTTATGTTTGCTAGGGTTTTTGCTCAGTGGGTATTGTGTTTTACGTCTGCGATATGTCCCCAAATGAACCCTAGATTCATATTTATAGTGGCTAAAAAGTTAGCCAAAAAATGCTGAAAATCAGAAAATTCGCGTCCCCAAAATGGCATTTCGCGATTCGCAAAGCCATTTCGTGTACAGCGAATCCATCGCGAAGTCAGCCAGTAGGCTGCCCAGTACACTGCCCAGGTTCGCGACGCCAACGAAGGATTTCGCGTTTCGCACTTCCCATCGCGAAATCAGCAAAAGGAAACCCAAGTTTCTGTCCGTGTTCGCAACCTCCAGGTCAGATTTCGCGTTTCGCGAAGCTATTTCGCGGTCAGCAAATCCATCGCGAAGTCAGCAGAAAGGAAACCCAAGTTTCTGCCCAATTTCGCGACCTCCAGGCCAAATTTCGCGATTCGCGAAACTGATTCGCGGTCAGTTCGCGATCGCGAATCTGCCATTTTGGCAGATTTCTTCCTTGTTACGAAAATAAGCCTAACTTTCTCATACGGAGTCCGATTTAGACGATTCATTTTGCTACGGCTCCGAAATTTCGATACGAATCTAATGCTTTAAACAAAACTGAATTTGGAGTTCATTTACTTATTCAAATTTCAATTATACCAGAGGCGCGACGTTTGTCGCTTCATGAAGCGACAAACTAAGTCCTGTTAATGATCCAAAATTCACCCGAGACCCTCGGGACTTCATCCGAACATGCACACATGTTCAATAACCTCATTCAAACTTGTTCCAATCATTGGAACAATAAAATGAACATCGTTTTATAGAATTTGCATTAAAAGCAATTCGATGAACTCTAAGGATCCTCAATTCGAGCCTTCGATCCGAACTCGACCAAACGAAGTCCGAATGGTCTGAAAATTTGCACGCAAGTCCAAAATTACATAAGGAACCTACAGCAACTTTCGGAATTTCATTCCGACTTCCGGATCAAAATTCGACCTATCAACCGGAGATCCGAACTTCCTTGATTCAATTTTAACATTGTTCGAGGTCTATTAAAATTCTTCCGGTCGCTCGTCTAAGTCATTTATTCTATCCCGAAGCTAGTCGAGTCGTCGGATTTCAAATCCGAGCCTTCTAACTCAAAAGTCAATCTCGTGGTTGACTTTAGCGGCTTAGACTTTCTTAAATGAGACTATGTGTCTCATATCCCTTCAATTACTTCGAGTTGATTTAACTCGACTTAATTTCTCATAATATAATAAATGAAATAAATTCGGGAAAATAAAGTGAGTCATTACAATATGACACTTGCCTATGCAATTTGATCATCGATAGTAGACTCCCCCACTTGGCCCGGAGTCATAGGACACAACATACAATGATCTCCGTTAGCAACCTTCATAAGTTTGTACAACACCAATCAAATACACGAACTAGTTGCATCCCACACATAAACAACCGAAGATCTATGAACATCTTTACGTCCTTAGTCTGGACAATACCGCGAGACAGTGATTGAGAATCTATGGCCCCCTCATAGCCCATCCGCAGCATTACAAATCGTCAAAGCATAGCTGATACCGAGCGCGCAACATCATATACTAGTGGATGTAAAGGTAAATAAGATATATGCTTCAAGGTGAATCAATGACGCACGATAAAAATTAAAGTAATGGAATTTCCTAATAGTTATGTAGCCTCTCAAAGATAAGTACAGACGTCTCCGAACCGATCCGCAAAACTCTGCTAAACTTGCTTATGACTCGTAGCATCTATGAACCTAGAGCTCTAATACCAAATTGTCACGACCCCAATTTCCCACGTTAGGATGTCGTGATGGCACCTACTCTCTAAGACCAGGTAAGCCTAACACATATTGATTTAATAAAAAGATTGAACTATTTAATCATTAATCATAAACTATTAAATGACATTCATAGCCATAAGTAGCCAATAGTTATACATTTTCCAAATCCGGTAGTACGGAGTCATAAACACTACTGAAACATACTAGAATTTATAAACACAATACTGTTTTGAATTACAATTTAACAGTAGCGTAATGAAGTAGGATGATGAATCTGAGGCTTGCGAACGTCAAGAAGGTATACCTTAAAGTCTCCAGCAGCGCAGCTACTCTCAGCCACAACATCAAAATACCTGGATATGCCCAAAAATGTGTAGAAGTGTAGCATGAGTACATCACAATGGTACCCAGTAAGTATCAAGCCTAACCTCGGTAGAGTAATGACGAGGCCAGGTCAAGACACCCGCTAGACATAGAAACCTGTTCAAGATATATATAAGCTAGCAATGGAAAGAACATCAATGGAAGACCGGCGGCAGAAAGATTATTGATTTACAACCAACAATAAAGTAATAGAAATATAAATGGCAGCAAGTAGTAAACGAGCAATAAAGAAACAACATAATCAGAACAACGATGAGATGTAAATAAACTCAAATAAGAAAAAATTGATGACAACTCAAATAATCAAATCGATCCCAACGCATGGACTTACAACAAGAATGAACCCGAGGCACCACACCTCATAAACCACAAGTGATGAACCACAAGTCATTAACCGCAATTTCCAAATCATACACTTATGGTACCTCGTGCCTACAATAACAATCACCTTCGCACGGCAAAGCCCACGTGTTACCGTGTACTTTGCAATCGTGAAAAATATCAAATTAGATGAACGAGAGATATACTCTAACACCATAAAATATAATAACAATCTTGAATAAAGTAAGGTGTCAAATGAAATAACAAGTTTATTTTAGAATTCGAGTAAAGTAAAATATTATACAAATTATACGAAATAGAGTATATGCTGGGTTTATTTAGAAGTCAATAAAATTGAGTAAAGTATCATTTTAAAAACAAAGGAAAACATCAGTTAAATTAACGAATTAAATATATAATTTGTCAAGAAAAACATGATAACAATGTCACGACCCGGATTTTCCACTCTCGGGAGTCGTGATGGTGCCTACTAGTGAAAGCTAGGCAAGCCAATCAACCGAATTATTTACCACGTTTTCATTCGAAATCAATTCAACTAAAACCAACCATAAATAAACAACACAATTTAACGAGTGAAAAGCATAGAATATTTCAAATAAAAATCTCTTTTACAAACTACCCAAGATCTGGTGTCACAGTTTCACAGACTGTCTAAGAGTACTACAAACAAGGTTCTGGAAGAAATAACAAAATGCTGTTTCCAGGACTACAAAAAAAGAAAGAAACAGACAAAATAGAAAGCAGGAGACTCCAAGGTCCGCGGACGCCTGCAGGACTACCTTGGGTCGCCTGATAATCACAACGCTGGAAGCTTTCCACTGTCCGAAGCCTGCGGCACTGGGATCTGTACAAAAGAGTGCAGAGTATAGTATGAGCACAACCGACCCCATGTGCTGGTAAGTGCCTGGCCTAACCCCGGCGAGGTAGTGACGAGGCTAGGACCTGACTTCAGATAAACCTGTTTAATTATAAACATATATGTATCTACAGCAGAAAACTAGAAATACATAACCAAATTTAAACGGGGAAAAGAAAACATACATTGCAATAACAGACAATTAAAGCGAAACGAATCATCAACGATTAAGAAGGAAAACTGCAATTTAGCCTTTAACACAATGAGATGAAATACAAGCCACCTTCACCTCCAGTAACCTCTTGTTGCAGGCGTGCAACCCGTTCCCACTTACAGTAACCTCTTGTGGCAGGCGTGCCACCCGCTCCCACTTACAATACCACAACAATCACAAGAAGTCCCGACAAGGGAACAAGGCAACATAACAACTTCCCAATTAGGGAATAAACAACATCAAACAATCATCCTGGCCAGGGGAAAATCAGCTATAACCAAACCATATTCAACTCCTATTTAGCTCAATCAATGTTAGTACTTAATTACAGTCGAAGTTCTACAATTAACCTCGTAACCCAAATTTCATTAAACCTAGACACGACGCTACTATTGTGACACCGGATCCCTTAAACTCCTAATGAACTCCTAAGACACTACCCATGACTTAGACACTGGACCCCTTTTTGACTTCTAACACTTCCTTATTCAGCTAGTCCATCAAACAATCTAAATTATGCCGAATAAAAGATACATCAACCTGTAATCACGAGGAACAATTATAATGATAAATTCAGGTGGTAGGCATGCCACCCGCCCTCATTTCACGATATCTTGTGGCAGGCGTGCCACCCGCTCCCACTTATATTACAACAACAATCACAGATAATATTTAGCAATTAGAACAATAAATGCACGACGCTTATCAATATATGACCCACGGTCATGCTTGACACCAATGTATAGGTACTCGTCACCATACCTACACATTTTTCTCAACAAGAAGCAATTTAATAATTAGCACAGGATTTCTAGTCCCTCAAGCTAAGATTAGGACAACCACTTACTTTGCTTTGCCAAAATTTCTGAGTTTTCCAAGGAATCCAAATCCTTGCAACAATAAAATCACAAGCCTTCGATCCTCAAACCCGTCTGAACCTTTTGGGCACTATTCACGATAGGATTTGCAGTAATTCGAGCTGGGGTTTTGGGGTTTGGAGAGTGGGTTCTTCGTAATTGACGTCGGGGTGTTGAAAGGATGATTTCATGGTTGTTTTTCAGTGTATTTGGGGTTGTTTACAGGGTGATTTGCTATGGTTTGAAGGTGGTTTGGTGAATTTTACATAGAAAGTGTCAAAAATAATAGGGTTTTTGCATGTTAGGGTTATGGGTCCTTATTTATAGTGGGTCAAAAATTGAAACGAAAATAAGTGGCCAGATGCCAGAATGCGATCGCATTCTGGTCGCAGAACACATATGCGGTCCGCATTTGGGCCGCATTTATGACACAATATTTGACCCAAAATTCTGTCTCACTCTGCGATCCTATTGTCAAATCTGCGGTTCGCATTCCTGAAATGCGATCGCATTTCTCGTCGCATTTTTGACGAAAGGTTTGCCCAGTTCTCTGCTTCGTTATGCTATGAAGGATGCCAACTATGCGACTCGCATTTGCACATATGTGATCGCATAGTGGACTTTGCGACACCTCTTGCCCTTTTTCTCTTATCTCTTGAATTCTTTTCCCTACTCTTGGGTTCTTATACCTCATTTACTGCAAGAAAAATAATAAGATTGCATAATCACAAGGAAGGATTTGCACATTAAACAAGCCAAACCTATATGATTTACTACCACGTGTTTCTACGACACATCGAGTCGTTACAAACAATTTTATGTAAGGTAAACATCTAACAGGGTGATGAGTATAATTTAAGAACCCAATTATAGTTAAAGTGCGATAATCATTTAGAATAATAAGGCACCGAGTGAGATAACGAGTTCTATCTTAAGAGGCACATAGAGTAAAGCATGTTAATAGTTCTTTTGCTTAAACTCTTATGTTACCAACAACTCAATAGAATATGATATAGCGACTCCACATAATTAAGTTTGCACTGACAATAAATTCACCAAGTTATAACGAAGGCACATATTGGCATGTTAAAGCAACACCACAAATCACGTAAACGCATGACTCACTCAAGAAACAATAATCGTTCCAACATTAAGATAACAACAAATAACAAAACACAATCAAAATATTGATAAATGATTGAAGGAAGAGCAATGACCGTTCAAATCAACAAGCTGTTGCAACATGGAATATACAATGAAAATCACAACCGAGGTATCGCCTCATGTTCACATCAATTTCAGTCACAATATTTCCTTGTATCACCACGTGAGCCTTACATTTAGTTTTGAAAATCATTTTTTTTCGAATAGCTACACATGTTTTAGCCCACCTTATCTCACCGCATGGCTTAAAAGTAGTTCCCCTAATAGTAACACGCGTATCAAGCCCACCTTATCTCACGACATGCATATCAACCCCTAGCCTTATACCATCGAATGCGTATCAATATCACAACACAATCACAACTCGCACCGCAAGTGGCCGTATGCCACAACTTGCCACAAAGTCAACACCACCAATATTTCCACAACAAATATCCCATGGCTCAACTATAATGTATACAAGAATTTCAATAATAGCAAAATAAATGAGAATGCTAAACAAGGAAAGGTATCTCAACAATTAACAACTTCGCCTCAATGTAATAATGGCTATTACAACTTCAACACCAATAACTCGACAAGATGATATTCCACGAAATAACAACTTCAATTCAATGTAATTCAATAATTAAGAGGTAACAAGACAATAAGGAAGGCAATAACTTCAGCAAAAGCATATAAAAGCAAAATAACAAGTAAGAAGTAAAACAAGTGCTAACAATGTCAAATAGAGCATGTAAGAGTAGATTAACAATGAGAGATATAATATGTTATAACATTTCAATTAATGGCATGGAAAGAGTCTAGATAACTTAAATCGGTCAAATACCACATATAGCACGTGTACCCACTCATCACGGATTTTACATAGCACAAATAGCACAATCAACCTAAATCCTAAGGGGTAGTATCCTCCACATAAAGTTATGCAAGATACTTATCTCGACTAGGCCAACACAACCTTCAGAAATAGCATTTCCTCTAAAATTTGCCTCCACACGTCTCAAATCTAACTGAAAAATGACTTAATAACATCAAACAATGCAACAGATACCAATTTCAGTAGATAAAACTATGATCTTAGGGTCATAAGGCATCTACCCCTATGCTCCACTGAGGGTCATAAGGCAAGCTGGTAGGAAGCAGCCCTACCACATGTGGACAATATGACATGAAACATAGTGGACTTCAAAGGGGATGATATACCATTCAAATACGAGATTCTGCAAATTTGAAACCATAAGATTGTTGTGGGTGAAAGCTCCATAGAGTCTAATATATACCAAGCTAGGAAAATGTACTATTATCCCTCATGGTTCGAAAACGAAATAACTGGGTGTCAAATCGGGTATCAAACTCAAAGAAAGAATTATAGATGAAGAAGTTAAAGTACAAGTAAAGTATAGGAGGCTGCACAAAAGAGTCTTTCAATCTGAAGCACAACACAGAGAACAACACAAGTTAGACATAAAAGCCATGTCATAAAGGAGTGGAGGGAGATAGCAAAAATTGCAAAAAAAAAGGTGGAATACCTGGAGCAAGGGCTGATGGAGTTAGAAGGAAATATGAGGAAGAGACTTTGGGACAGTCACAAACTAGGATATGACGAAGGAGGAAATTTGGCCAAGGCTTATTTGATGATCGACATGCGCGACAATAATGACCCGATCAATTGTTTTGAGCTTTAGCATTTTTGTTTGATTGTTTGATACTTTGAGTAGATTCATGTGATCAGTTATTATTCGATTATGGTTCTTTGCGATGTTCGAGAGGTTCGGATTGATTTGGAAGAATGATTCTCAAATTGGAAGCTTTAAGTTGGGAGAGTTGACCAAGGTTCAACTTTTGAGTAACTGTCCTTGCAATCGGGATTTGAAGGTTCCTATAGGCTTGTAAGATGATTTCAGACTTGGGAGTATGTTCGGGTTGAGTTTTACGTGGCCTGAGAGAGATCTGGTGCTTATTATCGGAAGTATGTGTTTTGAAGGTTTTTGACTTTTCTAAATCTAACTAGGAGTAGACTTTGGTGTTATAGGACTTCCATTGTGGTTTTGAGACATTGGGTAAGTTCTTTAGTTGATTGGAACGTGTGTGTGAAATTCAGTCGTAATATGTAATGTCTAAGTGTTATTTGGATGCGTTTGACGAAGTTTGGAAGTTAAAAGAAGGATTTTGATCTTTTATTCTAGGTTTTGATGTTTTTCGCGGCATGTTGAGACCTTAGATAAGTTTGAATAAGGTATTGGGACTGATTTGTATGATTGGAAGAGGTCCTAGGGCCTCGGGTGTGTTTCAGGATGGTTTCAGACCATTTCCCTTTCATTTGCAGTTGCTGGTTTTCTGGTGTCAATGGTATGCATCGCAATTGCGGAAGTTGTAGTGAGATCAGGAAAAGAGATTTGGAGCTAGGGAACATTTGTGATCCATGATCGCGTGTGGTATACTGCATTCGTGTAGGGTTCTTAGTGGTTTGGAAGTTGGTTATTGCGTTCGTGGCATGGAGTACGCGTTCGCATAGAGACCTATGCTGGAACTTTGCATTCGCATGTCTGAGTCCACGTTCATGTAGAGTTGAAGCCATACTGGGGGAAAGTTGGTCTTCGCGAACGCGAAGAGGTCCCACATTTGCGGATGCACGACTGATTGTATTTCGCCATCATGAAGTGTCAGACGAGATCACATCGAATGATTTGGGCAATGGCGGATTTTTTGCGTCACGATCGTGAGGCTCTGGACCGCGATCGTGAAGGGTAACGTCTGGGCAGATTATAAGTTTGCAAATAAGGAATTTGCTCATTTCATCTCATTTCTCTCTCGCTAAGGTGATTTTGGGCGGTTTGGCGAAGCTATTTTCATTAACTAACACATGGGAAGTGATTCCAACTTGTTGTGAGCTAAATACATGGATTTTAACATAGAAATTAGTTGAAATTGTGAGATTTATTGGAAAACCTAATATTGCTAAAAAGGGGATTTGAACACGAAATTGGGAACAATTTATATATTTAAGTTCGTGATGCTTTAGCTAACATTTATTTTCAAGAAATTTCGGAATTTGGGCGCGTGGGCATGGAGTAGACTTTGTTGACATTGTAGGGTCGAGAATTGTCTATAGTTGTTAAATTAGGGGTCTTTTGAGTATGTATTGACTAGTTTGCACGTTGTTTAGCTAGTTTCATATTGGCATACATTGGTTTGAGGTGTCAAAGAGGTGTTGAAGCCGATTATTTGATTGTGGAGCATGGTAAGTTTCTTGCCTAATCATGTAAGAGGGAACTTATCCCCATATGTATTCAATTTGATATGTGCTACATGCTATGGGAGATGCATACATAGAAGGCGACGAGCGCACGTGCGTATGCTGTATTCTTGATATGTACAGGTAGACTTAGACTTACATCATTCCTTATGTAACGACTCGACCAGTTATTTGACCTTCAGCATTCCGTTTGGTGATTTGAGGTTTTGAATAGCTTCATATGATGTATCACTACATGCGTGTATGGTTGGTTTCGATGTTTGATAGGTTCGTGATTAATTTGGAAGAAATATTTCTCAATTTGGAAGCTTTAAGTTGAAGAGTTGAACAAGGTTTGACCTTCGCGTAAACTGCCTTGGATTTGTGTTTTGATGGTTTCAATAGGTTCTTATGGTGATTTTAGACTTAGGCGTATGCCCGGATTCATATTTGGATGTATTTAGAAGGTTCTGGCTCTATTTGAAGGTTTAGTAAGTTTGTAGGTTTGATCCTGAGTTGACTTCGATGTTATCGGGTTCAGATTGTGGTTTCGGGAGTTGGAATAGGTCCTTATTTTCATTTAGGATTTACGTGTAGAGTTTGGTCTCATTCCGGGTTGGTTTGATAGGAATCAGACACTTGGTTCAGGTTTTGGAACTTCTATAGTTTCATTGTAATTTTTATGCGTTTTGGACTTTGATTCGCAGTTTTATGTTCTATTTGGATGATTCGAGTACCCGGGCGAGTTCGTATGAGGTTTATGTACTTATTGGTATGGCTGGATGGGGTCTCGAGAGGCTCGGAAGAGTTTCAAATTGGTTTTGGATTGTTTTTGCTAAGTTGAGTGTGTTGGTTTTCATTTTCTCGCCTTTGCGATGAGGAGGTCGCAAATGCGACTATCTCATCTGCGAAGTGGTGGTCGCAATTATGACTCAGTGCTGCTGGGAAGGGACCTCGCATTTGTGAGGATAGCCTTGCGTTTGCAACTACTAAGGTGTCCGCTTTAGCGAGATTATGCGACTGGTCGTGTGGGGAGGTCCTTCATATTTGCAATGCATTTAGTCGCAAATGCGAAAATTACACAAACAGTCAGAGCTCGATCTTTGTGAGCCATTGTTCGCTTTTATGGAGGTCGTATTTGCGAACCCATGGTCGCAAATGCAACATCTGCAGTTGGTTATAGGTTGTGTATTTCAGGACTTAGTCTCATTTTATCACATTTTGAGCCCTAGATTCGGTGGGAGGTGATTTTTGGAGGGAATTTTCACACATAGCCATTGGGTAAGTGATTTCAACTCAATTTTAATATCACAACTTGATCTCTTATGAATTTTTAACATAAAAATTATGAGAAGAGAATTTTTGGGATTTTGGACTTTATTTTGAAAAAAAAAAATTTGAGATTTGAGAGTCGATTTGCACCTGGATTTGAAAACTAATAATATATTGGACTTGTGGGTTCATGGGTAGTTGTGATCTACCCTCTGACTCGGCCCAAGCCCGGGATTGACTTTTGTTGACTTTTGGGAGTTGGGTAAAGATTGTAATTTATTTTTGGAAATATATTCCTTTTGGATTGTCTGATGTTATCGAGTCTTGTTTTACTAGATTTCAGCCGGACGGAAGTGATTTCTGAGGGAAAGACTACTTTTGAGTATTGATTTGGCTTGTTTGAGGTATGTGTCTTGCCTAGCTTTGGTTGAGGGAATTTTTCCTACTACTTGATATTGTTTGCTACGTGCGGGGGTGATGTATATATGAGGTAACGAGCTTATATACATGTGCCATGGGTATTTATGCTCGGGGTAGATTCTAGCTTGCTCTATGTCTTATTTGGTGGTGTGTTTTACTTGACTCCATATATTATTTAATTAGTCAACTACTCGAGTACAATAAACTATGCTAGAGGAATGTTGAGACTATTAGTACCTTTAAGTTGAACATGATGAGAAAAACTTGAGATTTATGCTATAATTCCCTCGGAGATAGATACATGTAGGTTGTGAACTCACATGCGGACTCGTTCTTGTAATATGCCTTGATTGAGATGTGTACACTCTATGATACATATGTGCTCCTTGTATGACTACTTGAGTGTCACGACCCAAACTGGAGGGCCATGACTAGCACCCGACCATACTTGCCGAGCACCAACGTACATTGTATCTAACCTTCTTTATTATCTTTTAGGGCTGACGAGATCAATATAAATGGTAGACATGGATCATGGACAACCAACAATAAAATATGAAGGTATGAACATACATAACATGGTATGACCAGACAATCAAGAAACTATATATAAGGTACGAGCTACCACGCTACCATGAAAGACTATACAACAAAAACCAGCCAACAAGGCATACCAAACTATACATGAGGTGACATAAGGGTGGCTATTTATGTGCATGCGGCAACATAAGGGACGCATTCCATTGATTTTGTGTATCTGGCGACATAAGGGTTGCATTGTAGGGATGTTGTGTGAAGCCTGGGGCAATTTCTATTGATTATGTTTGAGGTATGGTACAAAAAGTGGCATTCTTGTTTGTGTTTATGACTTATTTATGTATGTCATGCATTTTTACGTGAGTTGATGTGTTGTTTCTAACATGCTAATTAATGCCTATATTATTACTTGATGATTTGGTTGCAAAGGTGGATTTACTTACGTGGAGTTGATATCTCATATTTCGTGGAGTTGTTGCAAGCATATTGGATTGACTAGATGAGGATGTTGTCATCATGCATTAATATATTTGATTCTTGATCAGTTTTCTTGGACGTGTTATTTGGAAATTCATATGAAATCAAATTTATAATGTGGCATGAGGTCTTTCTCATACGGATGTGACTTATGTTATGGCATGAGGTCTTGGTCGTGCGAGGGTGATTAAGAATGTGGTCATGAGGTTCCATGTGTGAGATTCTATTAGATAACTTGTTGTTGAAACTGAGCCTTTACTTGTAGTTGAATTGTCATTACTTATTCTGACGAGATTTTAGTTATTTCGTTTCTGCTATCTACATCCTATTGCCAATCTTTGATATATTGCACTGACAAGTGAGTATCTTTTGACATAAAAACCTCGTCACTACTTCTCTGAGGTTAGCCAAAATACTTACTGAAGTACATGGGGTCGGTTGTACTCATACTATACTTCTGTATCATGCGTGCAGATTTTGGAGCGGGGTAGCTGTGAAAATGGGGTTTTGCATTGGAGATATACCAGCCTATTGAATTCATTTTACCCTTTTGTTCATGGTGTTTTAGGATTTCACTTCTGTTTATGTAACTTTCAAACATATATTGTATTTATCCATTTCACCATATTTGTAAATCTAAATGATGGTGGCTCGTGCCTTGCACTGCCAAACCTCAGGGGTAGTTGTATTAGATTCTTTGCAGTATTATTTATAATATTGATGATTTCTCATTTTAGTTGTGATTTGGACTGTTTGTCTTATCTAAAAGGTTAGGTTAGGTGCCATCACGACATTGGTGGGATTTTGGGTCGTGACAAGTTGCGCTGTGGTTATATCCTGTGAATATATATACGATTTGTCGCAGCTAGTTGAGATTGATATAATGCATACACGCGAGAATCGAATCCTAGAAAGAGTCCTGGATGTTGAAATTGGTTCTAAGGCTTACCAGTAAAGGTTGAAGGACGAATCTTCTGTCAAGATTGTGTTGATGGGCTTCTACGGATTGCGGTGACATGGGATCACTTGTGAGTATATGTATGGTTAGTTTACAGAGTGATTTGATCTCTTTGGAACGACTCTTGGCACGTTCGAGGACAAACGTATGTTTAAGTGCGGGTGAATATAATGACCCGACCAATCATTTTGAGCATTAAAATTTCGTTTGGTGGTTTGAGGTCTTGAGTAGCATCACATGATGTATCACGACATGCGTGTATGGTTGGTTTCATGTTCAAGAGGTTTTCAAGATTGATTTGGAAAAGAAATTTCTCAATTTAGAAGCTTTAAGTTGAAGAGTTGACAAAAGTTTTAATTTTTTGTAAACTACCTTGGGTTCGTGTTTTGATGGTACTAGTAGGTACGTATGGCCATTTTTGACTTAGGAATATGCCCGGATTCATGCTAGGATGTAAATAGAAGGTTTTGGCTCTATTTGGCGAAAGTTCGCAATTTGAAGATTCGAAAAATTCATAGGTTTGACTAGGAATTGACTTCGATATTATCATGTTCGAATTATGCTTCCAGGAGTTGGAATAGATCCTTTTTCTCTTGTGGATTATTATGTATGGATCGAATGGCTTGCCGCTATGGGTATTATGTTTGGATCGAGTTGCATGCTGCAACTTTGTTTCGATCGGGTTGCATGCCGCAATGGTATTATGTGTAGATCAGGTTGCACGTTGCAATGGTGAGATATTGGATACGATTCCTTGTACTTATTTTTGTGTCTTTCTTCTCCTTTGTGGGATAGATTCATAGCATTTTGTTTCGTAGTCATGTCTGTTATGCATGCTGGATAGTTCTTTACTTGAGGTCCTTTTCGTTTATTGGTCATATTCGAGTTGTGGCTTTTCTGGCACACGGATCACGTGTATGCGATTCTAGGTGGTATTTGATGTGGCACATCGGTTGAGCAACTTGTACTGGGTGTGACAAGGTCATTGGGCCTAGAATTAATGCAATAGGATCTGGATAAGTTATGTTTGGAATAAGGCTACCATTAGTTAGCTTAGAATTTGGTAATGGTTCTTATCAGATGAGTTGAATTCCATAACTTGTGGTTCTGAAGGGTGGTTGTGAGTTTCTACATGTTACCTTCATCATTTGCAGTGTTGAGAAGGTTTGGCATAGGGTTCTATACAATAAAAGATATGTTACCGATACCGTGTTCGGTAAGCAGTTGTTGCAAGTAGATAATATTGTTATGTGGGTATGAATTATGGGGCGCATTGTCTTGTTACATCTTGGGGCTATGCTTATGAATTGATGCAGCTTGTGGGGATTGATATAGTGTATGTATACAAGAACCTGATCATATAGAAAATTTTGGATGCTGGAATTTGATCTAAGGCTTATGGGGTAAAGTCGAAGGAAGGATCTTCAGTTGGAGGTGTTCTAATGGACTTATATGGATTGATGTGGCATAGGTGTATGTTGAAGGAGCTTATACAGTTATTTGATGGCTTGGAAATGACTTTTGGCACATTTGAGGACGAACATATGTCTAAGTGGGGGAGAATGTAATGACCCAACCGGTCGTTTTGAGCTTTAGCAGTTTCGTTCAGCTGTTTAAGACTGTGAGTATCTTCATATGATGTGTTATGATTTGCGAGTATTGTTTCGATGTTCGAGAGGTTCAGGATTGGTTTGGATGATTCCCAAATTGGAAGCTTTAAGTTGGGAGAGTTGACCAAGGTTGACTTTTGAGTAAACAACCTTGGAACCAAGATTTGAAGGTTACTATAGATTCATAAGGTAATTTTGGACTTAGGCGTATGTTTGTGTTGAGTTTTGGGTTGCCCGGGAGCGATTCAACACTTATTGTCGGAAGTTTGTATTCTGAAGGTTTTTGAATTTGCTAATCTAACTTGGAGTGGTTTTTTGTGTTATCAGACTTCCATTGTGGTTTTGAGACCTTGTAGTTGATTAGAACTTGTGACTGAAGTTTGGTCATAATCTGGAATGTTTAAGTGGTATGCTGATACGTTCGGCAAAGTTTGAAGGTTTGAAACTTAAGAGAAGGATTTTGATCGTTGACTCCTGATTTTGATGTTATTCCCGACATTTTGAGCCGTTGGATAAGGTATTTGCACTAGTTTGTATGGTTGGAGTGGGGTCCTTGGGGCCTCGAGTGTGTTGCAGTTGCTGGTATTCCGATGTGAATGGTATGCATCAAGATTGTGGAAGGTGTACCGTGATTGCTAAGTGTTATTTGGAGTTGGGGAGCGTTTGTGATTTGCAATCACGTGTGGTGTACTACGTTTGTGTAGGGTGCTTGGTGACCTGGAAGTTGGTTCATCGCGTTCGCGCCATGGAGTACGCATTCGTGTAGTGGCCTGGGCTAGAGCTTCACCTTCGCGTGTTTGAGTCCGCATTCGCATAGAATTGAAGTCGGGCTGGGGAAAGTTGGTCTTCGAGAACATGAAATGTCCTTCGTTTGCGAATGCGCGGCTGATTGCGTATCGCGATGACGGAGTGTCATACGCTATAGCCTCAAATGATTTGGGCAATAGTAGATATTTTGAATCGCGATCACGATATTTTGGACAGCGATCGCGAAGGGTATCATCTGGACAAATTATAAGTTTGCAAATTGGAAATTTGCTCATTTCATCTCATTTCTCCCTTGCTAAGGCGATTTTGAGCGATTGGAGGAGCCATTTTCATCAACTAACATAAACTAAGTGATTCCAAGTTGTTGTGAGCGAAATACATGGATTATATATAAATTTTAAAATGAAAATTCTTAGAAATTGTGGGACTTTGTTAGATAACCTAGAATTTTTAAAAAGGGAATTTGACCACGAAATTGAAAATGAAATTAGGAACAATTTATATATTTGAGTTCGTGATGCTATGGGTAACATTTATTTTTCGGAATTTTCGTAATTCGAGAGTGTGTCCTGGGGTTGGCTTTATTGATTTTTCGTGTGGGGTTGAGAATTATTTGTAATTATTAAATTACGGGTTTATGAGTATGTATTGATTGGTTTGCACGTTATTTGGCTAGTTTCGGATCGATTGGCACTGGTTTGAGGTGTTAGAGAGGTATTGGAGTCGATTATCGGATTATGAATCACGGTAATTCTCTTGTCTAATCTTGTAAGAGGCAATTTATCCCCACAGGTATTTTATTTGCTATGCGGTACGTGTTATAGAAGCTACATATACATGAGATGACGAGTGTCTGTGCGTATGCTAGATTCTTGATATGTATGGGTAGACTTAGACTTACATCATCCATTAACTTACTTGAATTAATCTGTAATGTTTAAATTTTTGAATTCATGACTGAGCTTGAGACTAGAATATATGTAGTTGATCGAGCCTTGTTAAATTAAGATTTGGCGGGATACTTGATTATCGGTGGAGTTATGCCTTCTCTTACGTAAATATCCTTCTGTTGTACTTAGTTGTGCGGCAGTTTCATGACCACTTAAACTCGCAGGTATCTTCACAATTTAGGCTAGTGATCCATTGAAATTTTTAATACTCTTATGGGATCGGGTTGTTTGGCTCAGAAAATTTATTATGGGATTGGCCGTTCGCCTCGGCAGTATAATGAAATGCACTTGCGGGATCGGGTCATCTGCCTCGACAATATTATGAAATGCACTTATGGGATTCGCCTCAGCTGTATTATGAAAAGCACTAATGGGATCAGAATGTTCGCCTCGGCATTATTGTAAGATATATTTATGAGATCGGGCCATACAACCTCGGCAGTATCATGTCACACCACTCTTATGGGATCGGGTCGTTCGCCTCAGCAGAATTGTGCATAATATTTCAATAGGGAGTCGGTGCTTATATAAGTATCCTGACACGGATTTCACATTTGCACCTGATATTGGTCATATATATTCCATTTGACGCAGTAATTTGTATTTGATTATTTCGTATTTATTTTTCTTTTGAGAATCATGTTATACATATTCATCTGTTTCATTGCTACTTGCTATGCTCCATACTTATCTACTCTTATTGTACCTTGATTATTGGACCACTAGTAAATGCCGGTGTCGACCCCTCACTACTACTTCTTCGAGGTTAGACTAGATACTTACTAGGTACACGCTGATTAACATACTCATACTACACTTCTACACTAATTGTGCAAGTATTAAGACCGGTATATTTGGTGGCCACATAGGCGCATAGGTGCAACTGCTAAGGATACTTTATTGTGAGCTGCTTTCTATGTTACGATCTGTAGCACACGTAGTCCCCTTCCTATTCATTTATTTTATTCCATCTGTTTCCTCCTCCAGAAAATTATTATAGCAGTATTGTATATTCCAGTAGATGTTCATGCACTTGTGACACCAGGTTTTGGGGATTTAGACCATTGTTCATGGTTGCATTTCTGTTATGATATTCAATTTTATATTTTGAACATGTTCAAACCTTGTAGATGATATCAGTATTTTACTATGAAAATGGATCTCCGCTTATTTATTACATCACTTGTTACAAAATATGTTTTGAACTATCGATCGGCCTGTGGATTTATTGTTGGCTTGCCTAACGACAACTTTAGCGCCGTCATGGTCTATGGTGGGAATTGGGTCATGACAACAACATTGGTGATATGATCCTTAGTGTGAAGAAGGCAAAGCACAATGAAGGACCATCTAGACAAAGTAGACTAGAACCATCTTGTTTCTCTATTTTCATTTATGCAACATAATAAGGCTTTAAGTCACTTGACTTTATCTTTAATGTTAGGTTTCGTTTTACGAGTAAAGTGATAAAGCTTTAAGCCATTAGTCACTTTATTTTAATATTCTATTGTTGGGAATAGAACAATTTGATTGATTTTGAGTTAATGGAATAAAACATATATGCACAAAAGTCTCCAAATTTACTTCTCGCTTTAGGCTTACCTCGGGCACAACGAGGTCTGAATTAGGATGCAAATCATTGAATGCTCTCTCTAGTATTTGTTTAATACTGTGTTTAAATGCTTTTATCCTTATTTTGGTTCCATCTTAATAAATTGGTTGCTTTTGTCTTTCTTTTATTTTGATTATTTCCCTTCCCAAAGGTTGATTCGTGCATTCTAGCAATATCATCATATCACACAAGGTTAAAAGGTCCTCCACTTACTCCTCTTCCTCCTAGAAACAATAGAAAAAGAAATGCAAGATGGATAATGTAAGAGAAAACAATAAAGACAATGCCCTCGCTTTGAGGGAAAATGTGGAGACACCAGACATGAGAAGTGTACTAGGGAAGATTGAGTTGGTTCTATGCCTAGAACAGAAAATTTTGGAGCTACAAGGCGAACTGAAACAGGTATGTAACCTTGCCAACTTGTCTTTCACCCTCAATGTGCTATACGTGAACCACCAATATGTCACTACCAAAAACCAGCCTACTCCTCAAAATCCCACAAGTTCTACATAATCCACCACCTCAAAATACACTACCACAAGTTCTACATAATCCACCACCTCCAACCACCCAACACTCTAAAACCCTCCACCTTTCCCACAACACCCGAATCCTCAACTACTACAAATCCCACAACATTATCTTAATCCAACATAACACCCATAAAGCACCACTTATTCCTCTCCTCAGAATACATCACAAACCATTCCCATGTCCATGACCCGCCAAAAGCATCCATCAAGAATCACCAATATTACCAAATAGCTGGAACGCACCAAACCACACCTTTATATGTTAAAGCCTCACCAGACACGCCCAACAAACCAAATTTATACCTTAAACCACCGAAAAAGACCTGGTCATCAAGGACATGGCAGAAGACCTGAAGAAGTTTCCAAGAAAAGTCTAAAGCGTAAAAGGGGGAAAAGGAATAGAGGGTCTAAACTAGGAAGAGCTTTGCGTCCAGTCAGATATTGAACTACCTGAATGCTACAAATCCCTGAAATTTGAAATGTTTGATGGCACCAGCAATCCCAAAGCACATTTGAGAACCTATTGTGAAGAGTTTGTAGGCGTTGGAGAGAATGAGAAATTTCACATGAAGCTTTTATGTGAAGCCTTACTGGGGATGCTCTGTCTTGGTACATCAGGAAAAACTCCAAAAATGGCATAACTAGGTAATCATGGCGTCAGATTTCATGGATAGATTATGATTCAACATAGAAAATGCTTCGGATGTGTTTTATATCCAGAATCTCAAGAAGAAACTCATGAAAAAATAACGTGAATATGATACTAGATAGAGGTCGGAAGCCGATAAAGCGAGGCCACCAATAGAAGAGGAACAGATAAACAAGTTCTTCGTGCGGGCTCAAGATCCTCAATATTACAAGGGGTTGACGGTCATAGAAAATCAAAAATTCTCTGTCATCATTAATTTAGGATAAAGAATTGAAGAAGGGATAAAAAGTTGCATGGTCATTAATTTTGAGGCTTTACAAGCTACAAACAAAGCATTGCAATCCGAAGGAATTTAGAAGAAAGAGGTTGATGCTGTGATGGTCGCCCAATGACCAAAATCTCCACTCACTTACCAAAAACCTCAACCCATATATCATCATTACTCTCCAAAATAAAAGTATCCCACCACCATTTACCATACCTATAACACCGATCCAACATACTACATATCACCCCCACCTACCCATTAGAACTATCTTAGACCCCGAGCCAACTTTGATCTGAGGCTGCCCAAACAATATACCCCTCTTGCTGAACCCATAGCTCAGTTGTACGAAAGGTTGAAAGCTACCGGTGACATCCCCCTATACCTACTGTGGTATCTGAAAGCTCATCTCAATGGATCAACCCTAACAAGAGTTGTGACTGCCATTCAAGCATGAAGGGCCATATCATTGAACTGTGTCGCACGTTACCTTTTAATTGACGATTATCAAAAAAATCAGAAAATGAAAGACAATATTCAGATGCTGATCGATACTAAAGTAATACAACTGAGGGATCTTTCACATAACATCCAAAACAACCTGCTCACCAACCATAGGGGTGACATAGTGAACTTGATCGAGACAAAAGAAGAATGCGACTAAAAGTGTCCATTGGCCTAATCCGTGATGGGGAAACTATGGTGGTACCTCCTGTACCTCCACAGGTTGTAGTAAAAGCTAAGGCAGCATTCAAAGTTGATGTGGCTGCCCCTAGGCCACCATTCATTCTTAAGATGGCTCCACCAACTTCCTATAAACCTAAGGTTGTTCCATGGGAATACAAGGCCGAATCTAGAAGGAAAGGAAAAGCTAAAGCAGAAGAAGCTAGCGCTGCCCAAGGAATGACCAGAACTGGAAGAGTGTACATGGTAGAGAATTTGGCCCAATGAGGGTCGAGTAAAGAAACAGCATTAAAGCCACCAGTTGTGGAAAGAGGTAACAACGATCTGTAGAGAAAGATATAAGCTAAGGAGTATTTTGTTGTGGAGCATTTAATCAAAGCCCCTTCTCAGATATCTATACATTCATTGCTGCAAAACTCAGAGGCACACGGGAACACCCTGATGAAGGTATTGAGCAAAGCTTATGTTCCTATTGGTATCACTAGGGGGAAATGGCGAACAAGGTGGAACAAATATTGGAGACACATAAAATCACCTTTCCTGAAGATGAGTTACCGCCATAAGGTTTGGATCACAACAGGCAATTGCACATTACTATGCAATATGAGAACAAGTTTGTCGTTCGGTCCTTATTGATGAAGGTTCAAGCTTGCATATATGTCCCTTGACTACTTTAAGAAGGTTGCGTATACATTTGTATGAAATACGACAAGGAACCATGAATGTGGAAGCTTTTGATTGATCACATAGTGCTACCATTGGTGAAATTGATCTGAATCTAAAGATATGGCCAACCACATTCGATATCGAATTTCAAGCATTGAATATCTCTACCACATATAATCTATTACTAGGTTGACCTTGGATACATATGGTTGGGGCGGTTTCCTCAACTCTGCATCAGATTGTGAAATTTGAATGGGATCATTAGGAAGTGGTTGTTCATGGAGATGACAACTATCCCATATACACTTATTGGATTATGTCAACAATCGAGGGTAAGAGAAAGTTGGATGGAGTGACAAGACACTGAGCATGTTATTGTGGTTAGGATACGAACCAGGTCGAGATATTGGTCCTCGACTATAAGGAAAATGGAGCCGATATGGCTACAATATCAATACACTACTTTCGGCCTAGGATACAACAACATTGTACGACAATATAGAGAATGGTCACCTCAATGGAGCGGGTTCTACTATCTTTTGCCTAAGCCTAGACTGCAACACTATCAGACATTCCGCAAGGACGACCCCATTTGGGGTTCCGAAGAAGATGAAATCTTAGAAAGGATGAGAAGTCTATTCTTGATTGAGGATGACGAGGAACGCATGCAATTCTGAGTGAGGAGGTGGAGGATGATACTATCCATACGGTGGAATATGGAATCATGGTGGGAAACTGGACTGCTGCACCATCCCGGACTCGCTCAGAACCTGGGTAGCTTTGGTAGACTAGCGTATTTTGAAGTTTTCTAGCAATTAAGACATTCAGTTTTTTTATTGTAATAAGTACTCGAGATATCGATGTACATTTGTTTTGCTATAATTTATGTTTTGATTACTGAAGTATTTTCTTTCCACTTATTTTATCTTTGTATCTTTATGTTCTTCTGCATAATTATTTCCTATCTTGTTGAATCTGCAATTGTGATATGTAAAAAGACAATGCATACAATAAGAGTGATTGAGAGGAATGGGAAAATGACATAATAATACATGAGAAATTTTCAAAGAAGAAGAGGACTTTGAGAACAAATCCAAGCCAAACTTAGAGGAAACTGAAGCAGTCAACCTAGGTGATTCAGAAACGGCTAAGGAGACCCGCATCAATATCCACCTTTCGCCATCCAACAAAGAAGAGTACATCATATTCTTGAAAGAATACATGGACATCTTTGCCTATGGTAACATGACATGGTTGAGCACGTCCATAGTATACCATAAGCTACCTACTAACCCAATGTGTCCACCCGTGAAGAATAAACATAGAAATTTCAAGCCAGAAATGAGTCTAAATATAAAAAAAGTGGTTATCAAGAAAATCAAAGCCAAAGTTCTTCGAGTGGTTGGGTATCCAACCTAATTAGCCAACATCGTTCCTGTAATAAAGAAAGATGGAAAAGTTAGGGTATGTGTCAATTATAGAGACCTGAATAGAGCAAATCCCAAGGATGATTTTTCACTTCCAAATATACATATTCGGATTGATAACTGTGCCAACCATTAACTCCAGTCTTACGTTAATTGCTTCGCCGGGTATCACCAGATATGAATGGACGAAAGAAAACATTGAGAAAACTTCCTTCATCAGCCATGGGAGTGTACTACTGTAAGATGATGCCCTTTGGTCTGAAGAATGCGGGAGCTACTTATATGAGGGCCGTGACTACCTTCTTTCACGACATGATCCATAAGGACATCGAGGCTTATGTAGATGATGTCATCATCAAGTCCAGAAAGAGTTAAGACCACCTACCACACCTAAGGAGATTGTTTGACCGCCTATGAAAGAACAACTTGAAGCTGAATCCCGCAAAGTGTGTCTTCGGGGTCCCCGTAGAAAAACTATTGGGTTTCATTTTCGGCCACCGAGGAATAGAGCTAGATCCATCAAAGATATCAAAGATCAAAGCCATCTATGATCTTCTAACGCCTCAGAACAAGAAATATTTGATGAGTTTCTTGGGTCGTCTCAACTACATCAATCGCTTCATAGCACAATCAACGGTAATCTGTGAACCAATCTTTATGATCCTAAGAAAGGATGTTGCAACAAGCTGGAGTGAGGAGTGTCAGTAGGCCTTTGACAAGATCAAGGAGTACTTATCCAGGCCTCATGTGTTGGTTCCTCCCAAACCTAAGAGACCGCTACTACCGTACCTGTCCATGTTGGACAGGGCATTGGATGCGTATTGGGGCAACACAATGAGACCGGCAGGAAAGAGCAAGCCATATATATCTGAGTAAAAAGTTCACACCTTACGAAGCCTGATACTCTTTGTTAGAGCACTCATGTTGTGCCTTGACGTGGGTGGCACAGAAGCTGAGGTAGTACTTCTGGGTATACTCTACTTACCATATATTATGGATGGATCCTTTGAACTACATTTTTCAGAAACCTACACCCACTAGGTAAGTTGGTGAAGGGACAAATATTGATGAGAGTTCGATATCGTGTATGTGACCCAAAAAGCAGTTAAGGGGCAAGCACGAGCAGATTATCTGGCAGATGATCTTTTAGATGGAGAATATGAACCATTAAGGGCATACTTCCTGACGAAGAAGTACTGTTTATAGGGGAGGACGTTATAGAGGCTTACGACGGTCGGAAACTATTCTTCGATGGAGCCGCGAAATTTAAAGAAGTAGCCATTGGAGCTGTCCTGGTATCAGAAGCTAGTCAACACCATCTGGTGTCTGCTAAACTCATGTTCCCTTGCACAAAAAATATGGCAATGTATGAAGCTTGCATTCTGTGAATCAGACTAGGCATTGACATAAACATCCAGGAAGTACTGGTGATAGGAGATTTAGACTTGCTACATCAAGTGCTCGGAGAATGGGCCACTAAGAATACCAAGATACTGCCATAGTTACACTACATGCAAGATTTGATAAAGAGATTCACTTAGATCGAGTTCAAGCATGTTCCCCAAATTCAAAATGAGTTCACAGACACAGTAACCACGTTATCATCCATGATTCAACATCCAGATAAGAATTACATTGATCCTATCCCGATAGAGATCCGCAAACAACCTGCATATTATGCTCATGTTGAAGAAGAGTTCGACGCTACCAATAATAATAGTGACCTAATGTAAGCCATGTATGAGATATTGAAGATCAAGCACCGTAACTCTACTGCATACATGCCTCAGATGAACAGAGCTGTTAAAGCCACCAATAAAAACATTAAGAAGATACTGAGAAAGATGATAGACAACTACATACACTGGCAAGAGAAACTACCATTAGCCTTGCGGTATCGCACCACGTTCGGACATTAACTGGGGAAACCGCTTATCTATTGGTTTATGGTACTGAAGTTGTTATACATGCAAAGCTGGAGATCCTTCCTTGCGAATCATACAAGATGCCGAGTTGAGTGATGTCAAATGGATACATAACCGGTATGATCAGTTGGCCACACTGATTGAAAAATGACGAATGCAGTATGTCATGGTCAACTCTATTAGAATAGAATATCCAAAGCTTTTAAGATGAAGGTGAGACAAAGACAGCTCACATCAGGAGAACTAGTTTTGAAGCAAATCCTATCACACCAAGATCAGGCAAAGGGTAAATTCTCACTAAATTGGCAGAGTCCCTACATGGTTCACCGAGTGTTAATAGGAGGCGCACCCATATTAGCAGAGATGGATGGGGAGATATGGCCAAGACCTATCAATTCGGATGTTGTGAAGTGATGCAATATTTAAGGATAGTATTTGCATTTCTTTCTAATGTAACATGAACTACATTTGACCTAATTCTCGTTTAATAAGGGATACGTTGGCAGCATTATGGGTTCGGTCACATTAATAAGATTTTTGTTTCGCCCCAAAATACAAAAACTGGGGATGAAACTTTGAGCTTCATCGGATTTGGTATTGTCTCATCAAGAGTCGCTAGAAGAATGTCACTAGAAAGTACGTTAGAGTCAACTCATCAGGTCTAGGGCCGTATTTCTAGAGAGTGACGCTGCAATGTATTAGAGCGTGTCACATTTTATGATTCAACAAAACTATCTATTTTATGCATAATCACTTATTCTTATAGCTAATTTTTCTATATTTAACTAAATACAAACGATGCATTTATTTAAAAAAAAAATAATCAAATCTTTGTAATGGCCAAATGTTACTCATACAGGCTCAAAGCGCAGAAACATCAAGATCAGAAGCAAGGACGAGATATGAAATCAAAAGTTCCGCTCAAACTCACCATATTTCTTTGAATACAGGAATATTAGGTACTGAAAAAGATAGCCACAAAAGGATATACGAGGAGATCACTACTTGCGCAAGGATATATGCTACAAATCATGAATTTGTCATGCAAAGAATTGTTTTATTCCCTTTCCTACATGATGATGAGCTCTGCCTCCATATTTGCATAGGGCTAAGAACTGCCCACATCACTCTTATAGGAATAACCATTGCCCTCCCACTTGCATGAGGCTATTATTTGCATAGGGCTAAGCACTGCCTCATTACTTGCATAGGGCTGAGCAGGCCTCCTTATTCGCATAGCGCTAAGCGCTACCCGTATTACTTGAATAGGGCTAAGCTCTGCCCTTCTACTTGCATGAGGCTAAGCTCTGCCTTCGTATCTGAATAGAGTTAAACATTCCCCTCCTACTTGCATGAGGCTAAGCTCTACCTCCATTCCTTGCATAAGGCTAACATTGCCTTAATTATCTGCATATGGCTTAGAACTGCTAAGCAGTGCTTTCGTTGTCTGCATGAGGCTAAGCACTACCTCTTCTATTTTTGTATAAGGCTAACCACTACCTTCATTATCAGCATGGGACTAAGCAGTACCCTCTTTTCTTGTTAAATAGTTAAGTATCGCTTTATCATTACATCACATGGGCTGATAAGATCGCCACACTATCGGGGGGCATCATAGTCCAAAGGCACCATCTCATAGCCTAAGGACACCATTACTGGCCTAAGGATCTCAAAGCTACACATCATTATTCAAGGGCATCTCTCCAAAGGCACAATTCACATGGCCCGTGGACACAATTTCATGGTCTGCAAATCATATATTACACGCTTCATGGTTCAGGACATCATGGTCTAAGGACATCATCTTCATAATCTAAAGGCATCTTTTATAGTCGAAAGGGAACGTGCATCATGTTTAAATTCTCACAGTCACATCTTTGTTATTATGCATGAATATTTCCATCGCATGTTTAGATTGTGGAGGTAACACGGAAAGTAACCGTTCTTTAAACGGGAGCAATTCTCTCCCCGGTTTTGGTTCAACATTCACATTCTTTAAATATCTCGAGAAGCCGTCAACCGATAGTCATGCTTTTTATTTTCAATAACCACACTCTATCAAGCCACCTTACATATTTGTAATGCCATTTCATGTCATTTCTATCTATATATTCCCTCGGTAGCGTGAACTATTCATAAACTATTTTGCCCGCAAAAAACCATTCTCTAAAACATATAGCCTCTCGTAAATAGCTTCAGAGGTATTGTCCACCTCTGGATCTTAAACTATACATGGCATGTTTCTCGTAACACCCGAGATATGTAGGCAACTCAAAGACCACAGTTTGGCCATAATATTTTGAACACCCCGCATTTTTTTCTCGTTATTTGGACAAAATTGACTATCATATCAATTTCTTTACCCGATAGTTTTTTCATCATTCCCCGACAAAGAGGAGCAACTGTTGGTACTAAATTTTTTCTTCAGAGTTTTCCATTCAGCCTTTGTGGGTTATTAATATTTTACAATATTTTAAATACTATTTATAGGACAGACTCTTTTATTATTACTCCATTACATGTTCAAAATATTAAGTTTACATTTATTATGATTCCATAGCATTTTAAACTGTTATTATGGTAGATTGATATACAAATAATTTTTTTTATATTTTATAAATATGTTTTGATAAATAATTGATAGATTCAATATTTTTCTAATTATTGAATAATTTATTATTTTTAATTATTTTATGATTACAAAATTAATCAAAATGTTTTTTTTATGTTTAAATTATTTCATATATATTTTTATAGTATTTTAAATATAATTATTTTCATAATTTATAGTAGTTTATATTATATGCAATAATAGCCTATATTTTCCATAATTAATTATAATTACTATAATTTTCTTCGTCCAATAATATATGCCTATTTTATATTCTTAATTTACTATTTTAAATCTTTGATTTTTACAGAATAGCAATTTACGTATTTATTTAATAAAATTATTTTTTGTTATATAATTACATATATTGTATTCTAGCCCAATTAAGGCTGAAACATGGACCAAAGAGGTTCAAATATTCGACCCAAGAACCTCCAAGCCCAACCCCTAAAACCCTGAAGCCCAGCACATATATGAACTAATAACCATGACCCGCCTAAGACCTGCCAAACCGATCATGCTCATAATACCCATGCCGTTGTTTCAATCCTAGCCGTTGATTTCAAATGATAAACAACTCATAATACCCCATCCCTTTTTCTTATATCCCGAAACCCCAAAACCCTAGCCACTTTTGCAACACAATTGCCACTAAACACTCTCCTCTCTCCTTCTTCCCTCTACTAACCCTAGCCAATATGGTCGAATCTCCCTTTCCTAATATGACCCGGCCACGTCATAAATCACTTGAAGATTTACTTTCCTTTTGGGGCATGAATCTCATGGTACCAGCTCATTTATGGCAAACGCAAGTGTATATCTCCACCTCTAAGCTCAGACAAGAAAAAGGTTTCTCTGAGTAACTCAAAATTCGATATTGAGTTTTAATGTGTTTCTGTTTTTTATTCAAACTCTGATTTATCAATATCTTTACACCTGCATGTATATTTTTAACTATATTTCTCCTAGGGTTTCTAATTGACAAATTTTGATATCAATCCGCATTTATTGATTCGTTTCCTTTTTTATTAATGTGATTCTTATGCTATATAAACCTCCTTCCCCTTCCCCCTTTAGTGCAAATGGAAGTCGCACAAGTCTCATATATACTAACTAGTTCTATTTCACTGCTCTAAGCATTACTTCACTAATATTTTCTGGGTTCGTGTTGGTATTGTTTTTAGCTGGCTGAAAGCCAAGGCCATTGGAATCGTCAACTATTAATCCTCCCCGAAATAAGCATTGCTCGGGTCTCTTGAAGACCTCGTGAACTTTGATTTATCGAGGCTGCAAGGTTTTGTGAAGCTCTGTCGATTAAGGATCCCTCATATGTGGCATTCACTTTGGGGGTCCATTACTGGATTTCTGCTTTTCTTGCTTATATACTTTCTCTTCGCAACTACTCAGTACTCTAAACTGATTTAGTATAAATTCCTATTGTTTGCTTTATGTTGTTCTCATACTGTGCTCCTCTTCAATTAATATCTTTATGTATCTCTCCAGTAGAAAACCTGATGATAAGATGATTGATGTTAATCTGCATTCCCTAATGATTGGAAGTCTGATTTCTTTAGAAGCATGAGTGTTGACTATATTTCACTGTGATCCTTGTATGTGGTTGTGTTCAAGTCTGTCATGCGTAATAGATCTCTGCCTATTAACTAGATTCCAGAATTCATGTCCTTAGTTTAACACTCCAAGCGTCCCTCCATTACGTGTTTGATGTGTGAAAGATCCTTTGATACGTTCGCTACATGTCTCTTTCTCTGAAGTTAAGTTGGAACTAAGAAATTGACAAGGCGGTAGTGATGAATCTTAAGTTCAGTCTTTATTATTACATAGTATTAGATGCCTACTTATTTCAAGAAGTTAATGCTAAAATAAAATTCCTATAAGTGGTGATAGTGTGCCTAATATCAGTGATGCATGTGATTTCTTGTACTCCTCCTACTTCCAGAAGCATGTCTATTGCTCTATTTGGGGAATGAATCATGTGGAGGCATATGATGCTACTTGAGTAGCATTACATTATGAACCATGTAAGCCTGTAGATAAGTGTTATGTGCCGATTGGTGATGTCATATTGTTCTACCTGACTATATCCATGCTATCTTGAACCTAGTAGGATGTTTCTCCTATGTCAATCAACACCTTATTAGTCTAACTAAATATTCTAGCATTTGACTTTAATAGAATGCTTGTCCTTAATTGTGTTTCCCTGTCCTTGCTTGGCTCCTTGATATTAGCATGTTATCGAGTATGTTCTCCTACCACATCAACTTTTATTTACCCAAAGATTTTCTCATTATAAATGTTAGTCACTTTAAAGAAAAAAAGCACTCCTTGCATGCGCAGATGTTGCTCCTCGAGCTTCATAACATTGTATGTAGATAACTTGCCTATAGGATATCATTTTGCACCCCTCCATTTATTTGGTTTATCAAGCATGAACTGGAAGAAGAGAGTTGGGCATGGCTGATAGGTTCAAGTTGATGTTTGGCTTGAATGTAAGGCTATCTACTTCGTGTTATTGCAATGTTTGGAGTTGGTCCTAGGGTTCGAGTACAATTTCTACGACTACTAGAATTGTAGATTTGGAGAGTGGGTCTAGAACTGATTTAGTTTTATTCATTTGGATTGTAATAATCACTTGTACAAACGATTGTTGGGGATCTAGTGAATGATGGAAGTGGGGGCCTTACTTTATTAAATGACATGCCTGTAGAACTTGATGGGTAGAAATCATGTTCATAGGAGTTTGAGCTATACAACTAAGTGTTATATGCTTCCACATTTAGATACCATGACTATAGGGATTAATTTATACAATCTTGAACCCTCCCATGTCAATCATTTCGAAAGCATGGCTATAGGTTTAACAAGATTTCAAAATGCGGACATTAGAAATCATTTCTATAGGTTCTTAATAATGCACGACAAATCTGCACGCCGTTAGTAACACCAAATCTTTTCCTCCTTTATGAAACGATGCAATCTGATTAGCCTCAATTGTTCATTTATCATGCTTGTAGGATTAACTTTAACTATCACCTAGAAATCATGTCTGTTGGAACAAATTGATTTAATGTAGTGGTTTGGTCACCTAATTAGACAAATCTGTCCAACATATTGTTTACTTGGTTGTTGATTTTAAATTCATTTGATGTCATGCCTATAGGTTCTATTTATACGACAATTCGATACTTTAACAACTCGCCTAGAATGTCACCTTCACATGCCCCAATTGTTTTGATTAACCTTGAACTTGCTTATCAATCATATTTAAGTCTGACACATGTTAATACGCTCACTGCCCACTTGTATTTAATCCCCCCCGTTTTCCTTATGTGTCTACATGGAAGGTAAACTTGAGCCTTGTGTTCTACTTACAATTGTTTGAAGTACAACTTGTTTTCATATGTGAGAAACCTAATATTGTTCTTTAAGTCTAGAACCTACACTTTATAATAGTGTCCAATACCTCCTGCACTATAGAAAGGAACGGGTGGCTATTCTAAGACATGATTTAGAATCAATTAGTGCACGTTAGGTAACAATTTAAAGATAGTAATAAGGATAGTCGGAGATGATACACAAATCTTTTGAATAGCCATTTCACTTTGGCTATAAAAGTCTTAGCAGACGTTGCATGGGACTTGATCCATTAGCCGTAAACTTAAGTCTCCCCCTTTATATAATTAATTATTTCTCTAAGATAATACTTTGTTACAATTATTACATATCTGAATTCCTTATATAATCAGATTTGGGTGATTGTTTATTTCTAATTGATTTGCATACTTGGCCACTTAAGTTTATTTAATGACATAGCAACTCACAACCTAGTACTAAACTAGCTTAATAACTCAATTATCCCACATACTTTAATATTCGGCCGGAAATCACATTTGTAGACTTCGAATAATGCCTTACACCTTCTATTTAAGGTAATTTGAGTCCTTACCCAATCTTCTATGGAGAAGGCTAGTCAAACCGGAGTTATTTATAAATAGGTGCCTTGACGCACCTTCAAAAACGTTCGGTGGCGACTCCATTTCTTTTAATCCAATTTAAAACAGTTGTCATCGAAACCCATTTTCTTGAGAAAATAGGGCGCGACGATTCTTCAATGCAGCACTTTTCTTGAACTCCTTCTTCTCTTTTGTATAAGATCAATTGATGGAGATGCCTTTCCATGACTTACAATGCTCAACTCCATGTCGTGTACTCGTGTTGCAAGTGCTTCGAAGGTTCACGGTTTTATTCCTTTTACGATATACAAAATTCCCCAATGCATTCCTTTAATGCACATCTCAATAGTGGATATTTTGTAAGAGGCAATAATTGCAGTCCAAACTCAATGCTCTCCAACTGTTAATATAATACACCACGGGCTCGTCCTTCTATAATGACTCGATCGGTCATTTTGTGTTATAGTACCCCATTTCCCCTTGTGATGCTTCACACATGTGTAATTTTGGCTTTATGACTTATGGATTTGATTGGTTGCGCTCCGGGAAGATTTGCGAGTTGATTTAGACTCGTCGATTCTTGGCTTAGAGGCCTAAGTTAGAAATGTTAATCAAACTTTTACTTTTGTGAAAACAACCCCCAAATGATTTTTTGATGGCTTCGATAGCTTCTTATTGTGATTTTGATTTAGGCGTATGCCCAAAATAAAATTCGAAAATCCATAGGTTGATTTATGTTATTTTTGCCATAAATTGGCAATTTGAGGTTTAGAAGTTTGACCGTAGGTTGACTTTTGGTTATCGGGTTCAAAATTTGTTATTGGGACATAAAAATAGGTCCTCTATGCTATTTAGAACTTGTCTGCAAAATTTGGTGTCATTTGGAGTTGATTTGATAAGATTCGAACGCTAGTTTGCAATTCTAGAAGGTATTGAACATTTCATTGAAATATATGCATTTTGATATTCTATTTGTAGTTCTAAATGTTATTTTTGTGTATTGATCGCGCGAGAGAATTCGTATGATATTTTTAGTCTTGTGTGGATGTTTGGTTTGGAGCCCCAAGGGCTAGGATAAGTTTCGGACGTGATTCGGAATGGTTTGAACTGACACAGGAATTTTTGGTGTGTTGGCGCTTTGATGTCGCAATTGTGAGCACCAGCCTCACATTTGCGAACATAGCAGGGGGATCTCAGGAGTCAAAATTGCGATACGCATAGGCTTAAACTGGGTATTTTGCAACTGCGATGAATTGGTCGGATTTGCAGGGAGGGCAGACTTCGCAATTGTGAGGTCTGCGTCACATTTGCGATACCTCCTGGGCTGGACACTTGCCGCATTCCCGATAAAGTCTTCGCGATTTCGAGGGTTTTCAATTGCAAACCCAATGTCGCAATTGCGACTCCTGCAACTAAACAAAAGGTTAGAAAGTCAGGATTTTAGTCTCATTTTCACATTTTAGAATCCTAGACTCGGTAGGAAGCTATTTGAAGAGGGGAGTTTTATCTACACACTTTGGATAAATGATTCTAACAAATTTTCAACTATATTTCATGATTATATCTTAGATTTAACATCAAATTCACGAGAATCAAAGAGGAAAATTTGGGAAATTTTGTCAAGGTTTAGAAAAGTGAAGAATTGAGTTTTGAGACTCGATTGTCGGATTTGAAAACTAAACACATATATGGACTCGTGGGGTTATGGGTAGTTGGAATCAACCATTGGACCCGGGTTTGACCGGGCGAGCATGGGGTTGACTTTTGTTAACTTTTTGGGAATTTTGTAAAGATCAAAGCTTTATCTATTTTAATTGTTTTTCCTTGTATTATTTGATGATATTAAGTCACTTTTGGTTTGATTTGAGCCGTGCGGAGGCGAATATTAGGGAAAAATCTATTTCCGAGGGTAGAATTGGCCTAGTTGAGGTCAGTATCTTGCTTATCCTTGTGTGGGCAGAATTGCCCCTTAGGATTTGGGTTGACTGTGCTATTGTGTTATGTGAAAGATACGTACGCAAGTTAACGAGTGGATACACATGCTATATGGGGTATTTAACCGGTTTAGGCTACTTAGACTCTTTCCATGCCTTTAATTGAATTGTTATAGCATGTTATATCTTTCATTGTTAATCTACTCTTACATGCTTTATTTGACATTGTTAGAACTTGTTCTACCTCTTTCTTGTTATGTCGATCTCTCATGCTTTAATTGAAGTTGCTGTTTCCTAATAGTTTTCATACCTCTCTAATTGTTGTTATTTCGAAGAATATATTTTTGTTGCGTTATTTTTGTTGAAGTTGTAAAGGCCATTATCACATATAGGTGAAGTTGTTTAATGTTGAGATATCCTTGTTGAGCAATTCTCATTCATTTTGTTATTGTTGAGATTCATGTACATATTTTGGTTAAGCCACGGGCTATTCGTTGTGAAAACATTGATATTGTTGACTTTTTGGAAAGTTGTGGCACATGGGCACTTGTGGTGCGAGTTGTGATTGTGTTGTGATATTGATACGCATGCACTGGTGTAAGGCTAGGGGTTGATATGCATGCAGTGAGATAAGGTGGCCTTAATGCGCATGTTGCTAGCAGGAGAACTACTTGAAGTCACGTGGTGAGATAAGGTGGGCTAAAACCTGTGTAGCTATTTCAGGAAAACGATTTTTAAAACTAAATGCAAGGCTGATGCAGTAATATAAGGAAAGATAGTGATTGAAATTCTTAAATGTGGAAACTAGGGGGTACCTCGGTTGTGATTCCCTGTTGTGCATTGTATGTTAAAAAAGGTTTGTTGGTTGAATAGTTTTTGTTGATTCTTCATTGGCTTACTTGAAGTCATGTGTTACCCTTGTTGTCTTTACCGCTTAAATTTCCGTTGTCAACTTACATTATTGAACTGTTTAATTGTCATTTACATCCTTGCTTTCCATATTTAGATTGTGCTATACTCTGTTAGTTCTCTTTTATCTTAGTAGGTGTCTTGACCTTGCCTCGTCACTACTTTACTGAGGTTAGGCTTGATACTCACTGGGTACCGTTGTGGTGTACTCATACTACGCTTCTGCATATTTTTGTTCAGATTCAAGTATGTCTACCTGTGCTAGATGCCAGTATTGATTAATTAGCTACTTTTCAGGAGACTTGAAGGTATAGCTGCCTGACGTCCGCTAGCGTTAGAGTCACCTTCCGTTTTCTTCTTATTACTATTTTTTCCTTTATCAGACGGTGTTGTAGTAGAGGTTTTAGAACATTTTGCAGAGCTTATGACTCAGTTTCATTGATTTTGGGAATTATGTTGTTGATGTTCTATTTTGGAAGTTAATATGAGCTTATCGGTTTTATTTTATTATCTAAATCTTGATATTTTTGTTAATCTATTAACGAAGGCTAGCTAACCTAGTCTTGGAGACTAGGTACACTCACGACATCCTAAGGTGGAAAATTGAGGTCGTGACAAGTTGCTATACGATCTCTAGGTTCATAGGTGTTACAATCCATAAGAAAGTTTAGTAGAGTCGTGCGGATCGGTGCAGAGACATTTGTATTTATCTTCTAGAGGCTAAGGAACTGTTAGGAAATTCCATTTCTTTGACTCTATATTGTGCGAATTTGTTGACTTCAAAATCTGACTCTCTATCTTTCTATTCTCTCACAGATGCTTGATCCGACGATCAGACACCCGTGCCCCCTACTAGAGCTGCGAGAGGTTGTGCCGAGGCAAAGGCCGAGGAGGGGCACTTAGTGTAGCAAGAGCACCTGCCCGAGCAGCGACTGAGGATCCACCAGTAGCTCCGGTTGGGGGACAGGCGCTTGTTGTTACCCCTGCACTTCAAGAGACCCTATCACAGTTTATGAACATGGGTGCTCTGGCTCAGGAGGGTTTGATCCCCCTCACACCAGCTACATCTAAGGCTGGGGAGGAGCCTAGACTCCCTTAACCCATAATCCAGAGCACCGGGTCCAGGTTGATCAGGTCGCGGGAGTGTCCCAGTGTAGCTTGTTGTTTTGGTCCGGCCCGAGCATAGGGCAGTGGAATCTGAGGAAGAGCAGTAGAAACTTGAGAGGTTCAAGAAGTATCATCCTCCTACTTAAAGTTGTCTAGCTACCGAGGATGCACAGGGTTTTCTAGAGAAATGCCACGAAGTTCTCCGCACCATGGGTATTGTGGAGATGAGCGGAGTTGCTTTTACTACATTCCATCTATTAGGAGCAGCATACCAGTTGTGGCAAGCTCACAAGGAGGGTAGCCCGGCCAATGTAGCTTTACTCACACGGACTCAGTTTTCCGAGATGTTCTTGAGCCAGTTTGTTCCCCATACCCTTCGGGATGCATGGCGCATGGAGTTTGAGCAGCTGCGCCAGGGTACTATGACAGTGTCAGAGTATCCCATCAAATTTAGTGAGTTGTCCAGCCATGCACCTGCCTTGGTCTCTACAGTCAGAGAGAGAGATTCTGCAGATTCATCGGGGGGCTTAACTATGATATTAGATTCACTTTGGCTCAAGAGTTGGAGACAGATATTCCATATCTGCAGGTGGTAAAGATCGCGCAGAGGTTAAAGGGTATGCGGAGCTGTGAGAGAGAGGACAGAGAGGCCAAGAGGCCTCGATATTCTAAAGGATACAGTGGTGCCCCACACCAGCTGTAGCACGTCATGGAAGGGGCTATGTGAGCCGTCCACTTCATTCAACACTTCAAGCTTCTAGTGGTGCTCTGGCTATTCCGAGGTCTCAGGTTGCCCATTTTGTTCAGCCACTATCAAATGCACCTCTTGCATAGGGTGCCTTCAACGATCAGTCTAGCCGACAGGCCAGTGTCAGTTTGAACAACCACCCCCACCAAGAGCTTGTTTCGAATGTGGTGATACCATACATATGGTGAGGGACTACCCCAGACTCAGGCAGGATGCACCTCCACAGACTAAACATGCTTCACGTATTTCACAAGGTCCACAGACTTCACAGCCCTTAGTTGCTGCTCCAGTTGCCACTCCACCAACATACCTAGCTAGGGGTGGTGGTCCAACTGGTAGGGGTCGCCATAGAGGGGGAGACAGGCCAGATTCTATGTTTTTCTGAGTAGGATGGAAGCAGTTGCATCACACACCGGCATCACAAGTATGGTTCCGATTTGTCATAAGGATGCATTAGTCTTATTTGATCCAGGATCCACTTAATCATATGTGTCATCATACTTTGCTTCGTATTTGGATATATCTCGTTATTCTTTAGGTTCTCCTGTTTATGTGTTCATGCCTATGGAAGATTACATTATTGTGGAACGTGTGTATCGGTCATGTTTAGTTGTTATTGGTGGTTTTGAGACTAGAGTTGATCTATTGTTACTCAATATGGTAGACATTGATGTGATCTTGGGCATGAACTGGTTGTCACCCTATCACACTATTCTAAATTATCACACTAATAATGTGACATTGGATATGCCACATTTGCCATGGTTAGAGTGGAGGGGTACATTGGAGTGTATTCTTAGCAGGGTTGTGTCCTTATTTAAGGCACAATGGATGGTTAAGAAGGGGTGCGAGGCTTACTTAGACTTTGTGAGGGAAGTGAGTGCTGATACTCCTACTGTTGAGTCAGTTCTGGTAGTGTTGGAATTTCCCTGATGTTTTTCGAGCAGACCTATTGGGCATGCAACCTGATAGGGATATCAATTTTAGTGTTGACTTGTTGCCAAGCACTCAGCCCATTTCTTTTCCACCATATCCTATGGAGCTACTGAAGTTGAAGGAGTTAATGGAACAATTGCAAGAGTTGCTTGATAAGGGTTTGATCCGCCTAGTGTGTCACCTTGGGGCGCTCCGGTTCTATTTGTGAAAAAGAAGGATGATTTTATGCGGATCTGTATTGATTATAGGCAGTTGAACAAGGTAACAGTAAAGAACAAGATTGAAGCAAATCAAGTAGATCCGAAAAAGATTGAAGCAGTGTAGAGTTGGCCTATACCGTCTTCAGCTACTGAGATTCGGAGTTTTCTTGGGTTGCCGGGTATTATTGCCATTTTGTAGAGGGTTTCTAATCCATTGTTGCACCTATGACTAAATTGACCCAGAATGGTGCTTCTTTTAGATAGTCCGACAATTGTGAGGTGAGCTTTCGAAAGCTCAAGATTGCTTTGACTACAACGCCAGTGCTGGTATTGCCTATGGGCTCGGGGTCTTACACTGTGTATTATGATGCATCACGTATTGGGCTTGGCACAGTGTTAACGCAAGATGGTAGATTGATTGCCTACGCGTCTCGGCAGCTGAAGAATTATTTAGTGCACGACTTTGACTTGGCAAGTATTTTTCATGCATTGAAGATTTGAAGGAATTATCTGTATGGTGTCCCATGTGAGGTCTATATCGGCCATCGGAGTCTCCAGCATCTGTTCAAGTAGAAAGATCTCAATTTGCAGCAGGGGAGTTGGTTGGAGTTTCTTAAAGACTATGGTATCACTATTCTATATCATCCCGGAAAGGCCAACATGGTGGCCGATGCCTTGAGTAGAAAAGCGGAGAGTGTGGGCAGTTTGACATATCTACAGGAAGCATAGTGGCTTCTAGCCATGAATGTTCAGGCCTTAGCTAATGAGTTCATTAGATTGGATGTTTCAAAGCCCAGTCGGGTTCTTGATTGCGCGATTTCTCGGTCTTCCTTATATGAGTGCATCAAAGAGAATTAGTATGCCGACCCCCATTTGCTTGTCCTTAAGGACACGATACAGCAAGGCGATGCCAAAGATGTTTCTATCATAGATGATGGTGTGTTATGGATGCAGGGCCGGTTATGTATGCCCAATGTGGATGGGTTGCGTGAGTTGATCCTTGTGGAGGCCCACAGTTCACAGTACTCCATTCATCCAGTTGCCGCTAAGATGTATCAGGATTTGAGGCAACACTACTAGTGGAGGAGAAGGAAGAAATCTGTAGTTGAGTATGTGGCTAGGTGCCTAAATTATCAGCAGGTGAATTATGAGCATCAGAGGCCGGGCATTTTGCCGGTGGTGTGGGAGCGTTTTACCATGGACTTCGTTGTTGGGCTTCCACGGGCTTCTATGAAATTTGATGCAGTATGGGTTATTGTAGACAGGTTGACCAAGTCGGCTCATTTCATCCCGTTGGTGACCACCTATACTTCAGAGCAGCTAGCTCAGATTTATATTCGTAAGATTATTCATCTTCATGTGTGCCAATGTCTATTATCTTCGATCGAGGCACACAGTTCACATTGCATTTCTGAAAAGTCGTGCAGTATGAGTCAGGCACACGGGTTGAGTTGAGTACAACATTTCACCCCCAAAAAGATGCAGTCCAAGCGCACCATTCATATATTAGAGGATATGCTTCGTGCCTGTGTTAGGAAGTTTAGGGGTTCTTGTGATCAGTTCTTGCCTGCAGAGTTTGCCTACAACAGCAGCTACCAATCGAGTATTCAGATGGCTCCTTATGAGGCCCTATATAGGAGGTAGTGTCGTTCACTAGTTGGTTGTTTTAAGCCAGGAGAGGCTAGGTTGTTGGGCACATATTTGGTTCGAGATGCCTTGAAGAAAGTGAAGTTGATTCAGGATCAGCTTCGTACAACTCAGTCTAGACAAAAGAGTTATGCTGATCCGAAGGCTCATGACGTAGCATTTATGGTTGGAGAGAGGGTTTTGCTTCAGATGTCACCCATGAAGGGTGCGATGAGGTTCGGGAAGAGAGATAAGTTCAGCCATAGGTATATCGGTCATTTTTGAGATCCTTGAGAGTTGGTGAGATGGCCTACAAGCTTGCATTACCGCACAGCCTATCGGCAGTTCACCCGGTGTTCCATGTTTCTTTGCTCCAAAAGTATTACGGTGATCTATCCTATGTATTAGATTTTGGCTCAGTCCAATTGGCCAAGAATTTAACTAATGTTGAGGAGCCGGTAGCCATCTTGGACAGGTAGGTCCGAAAGTTGAGGTCAAAGAGTATTGCTTTAGAGAAGGTTCAATGGAGGGGCAATCCGATTGAGGAGCCAACTTGGAAGACCGAGCACGACATGCGGAGTCGTTTACCTCACCTTTTCATCACTTCAGGTATGTCTCTATGCACGTTCGAGGATGAACGTTTGTTTTAAGAAGGTGAATATGTTACGACCCGACTTGTCATTTTGTATTATTGCGCTCTGTTTTTCCTTTTGATGCTTTGCACATGTGTAATTTTGGCTTTATAACATACAGGGTTGACTGATTTTGCTCCGGAAAGATTTGCGGGTTGATTTAGACCCTTTGGTTCTTGCTTAAATGCCTAAGTTAGAAATATTAACCAAACTTTTACTCTTGTGAAAACGGCCCCGAAATAGTGTTATGGTGGCTCCGATAGCTTCGTATCGTGATTTTTGATTTAGGCGTATGCCTAGAATCAAATTCGAAAATCCATAGGTTGATTTATGATGTTTTGTCGAATATTGGCAGTTTGAGGTTTAGAAGTTTGACCGTAGGTTGACTTTTGATTATCGGGTTCGGAATTCTATTTTGGGACTTAATTAGGTCCTCTATGCTATTTAGAACTTTCCTGCAAATTTGGTGTCATGTGGAGTTGATTTGATAAGATTCGGACGCTTGGTTGCAATTCTAGAAGTTATTGAACATTTCTTTGAAATTTATGAATTTTGATGTTCGATTTATAGTTTAGATGTTATTTTTGTGTTTTGATCGCGCGATAGAGTTCGTATGATATTTTTAGACTAGTGTGGATGTTTGATTTGGAGCCCCGAGGGCTCAGATGAGTTTCGGACGTGATTCTGAATTGTTTGAACTGGCACAGTAATTTCTGGTAGGTTGGTGCTCTGAGGTCGCAATTGCGAGCAACAGCCTTGCATTTGTGAACATAGCAGGGGGTCTCAGGTGTTGCAATTGTGATACCTTGTTCTCATTTACGAAGAGTAGGCATAAGATGGGTAGTTCGCAATCGCGATGAATTGGTCGTATTTGCGGGGAAGGCAGACTTCGCAATTGCGAGGTCTGCATCACATTTGCAAAACCTCCTGGGCAGGACAATTGCCGCATTTTCGATTAAGTCTTTGCAATAGCGAGGGTTCACAATTGTGACAAAGTCGGGATTTTAGTCTCATTTTTATGTTTTAGAACCCTAGACTCGGTAGAACGCGATATGGTGAGGAATTTTCATCTACAAACTTTGGGTAAGTGATTCTAACCAATTTCCAAATATATTTCATGATTATATCTTAGATTTAACATCAAAATCATGAGAATCAAAAAGGAAAATTTGTGAAATTTTGTCAAGTTTTTTGAAAAATGAAGAATTGAGTTTTGAGAGTCGATTTGGACTCGGATTTGAAAACTAAACACATATATGGACTCGTGGGGTTATAGGTAGTCTGAATCTACCGTTGGACCCGTGTTTTGACCGAGCGGGCCCGGGGTTTAATTTTTTTGTCTTTTTGGAAATTTTGTAAAGATCAAAGCTTTATCTATTGTAATTATTTTTCCTTGCATTGTTTGATGATATTAAGTCACTTTTGGTAAAATTTGAGCCATGTGGAGGCGAATTTTTTGGAAAAAGCTATTATCGAGAGTTGAGTTGGCTTAGTGAGGTAAGTATCTTGCCTAATCTTTTGTGAGTGAACTACCCTTTGGGATTTGGGTTGATTGTGCTATTATGTTATGTGAAAGTTGTGTAAGCAAGGTGATGAGTGGGTACACGTGCTATATGTGGTATTTGACCGCTTTAGGCTGCTTAGTCTCTTTCCATGCCTTTAATTGAATTGTCATAGCATATTATATCTTTCATTGTTAATATACTCTTACATGCTTTATTTGACGTTGTTAGCAATTGTTCTACCTCTAACTTGTTATTCTGCTCTTGCATGCCTTAGTTGAAGTTGCTGCCCTGTCCTTATCGTTTTCATACCTCTCCAATTGTTGAATTAATTTTTACTTGAAGTTGTTATTTCGTGGAATATATTCTTGTGAGTTAATTATGTTGAAATTGTAATGGCTGTTATCACATTGAGTTGAAGTTTTTAATTTTTGAGATATCTTTCTTTGTTGAGAATTTCTTATTCATTTTGTTATTGTTGATATTCTGTACACATTGTAGTTAAGTCATGGGCTATTTGTCGTGGAAACATTTGTATTGTTGACTTTTTGGCAAGTTGTGGCATATGGGAACTTTTGGTGCGAATTGTGATTGTGTTGTGATAGTGCTATAAGGTTAGCGGTTGATACGCATGCGATGAGATAAGGTAGGCTTGATACGCGTATTGCTAGTAGGGGAACTACTTGAAGCCACAAGGCGAGATAAGGTGGGCTAAAATACTCGTAGCTATTTCGGGAAAATGATTTTCAAAATTAAATGCAAGGTTTGTGCACAGGTATAAGGAAAGATTGTGATAGAAATTGTGAAATGTGGAAACGAGGCGGTACCTAGGTTGTGATTCCTTGTTGTGCACTCTATGTTAAAAGAGGCTTATTGGCTGAATAGTTCTTGTTGTTTCTTTATTGCCTTACTTGAAATTACCCGTATTTGTTTCCTTGTTGTTTCATCACATGTTACCCTTGTTGTCTTTACTGCTTAAACTTCCGTTCTCAGCTTACATTATTGAACTTTTTACTTGTCATTTACTTCCTCGCTTTGCATATTTAGATTGTGCTATACTCTGTTAGTTCTCTTTTATCCTGGTAGAAGTCTTGACCTGGCCTCATCACTACTCTACCGAGGTTAAATTTGATACTTACTATGTACCATTGTTGTGTACTCATACTATGCTTCTGCACATTTTGTGCCAATCCAGGAACGTCTACCCGTGTTGGACGCCAGTGATTGATTGATTAGCTACTTTTTCGGAGAATTCAAGGTATGCCTGCCTGACGTCCACAGGCCTCGGAGTCACCTTCCATTTTCTTGTCATTACTGTTATATCCTTTATCAGATAGTGTTGTAGTAGATGTTTTAAAATATTTTGTAGAGCTTATGACTTAGTTCAACCGGTTTTGAGAATTATGTTGTAAACGTTCTATTTTGAAAGTTAATATGAGCTTACCGGTTTTATTTTATTATCTAAATCTTGGTATTTATGGTGAGCTAGTAATGAAAGTTAGGCTTACCTAGTCTTACAGACCAGGTACAATTCTTTTCATAATTAATGCACCAAGAGAACGGAAACCACTTAAGCATTTAAGCGCTCTCTCCCTCTCGAGCCCTTTAGATAGAATCTCATCCAATTGATATTGCAATCTTTATTCTCCTCAGCATCAACTAGGGTATGTTCCAGGCAGTAACAAAGCCAAGTAGACCAAGGGGATTCAACTGAATTTCTTTTGTCGAACAAGTTGAGTAAAATGATCTTTATTTTGGTATATGAAGAAAAATTCAAGTATAGCTTCTGACTGAGTCAATTTCAATGGGTTGGGCTCTCACGTCCCTCTAGAGATTTCATGAACATAGGGGACAATTTCACTCAACATATTTCACAATTCAGAAACCATTTCCCTCTATCTGCTAGCAGCTCCAATCCAAGCCTATTTAATTTAAAAAGAGGCACCCCATATTTCTAGGGAGGAGAGATTATCTGATTTCATTTAAGATCATCACATACAAGCTGATCTGATACAACCAAAGTTAGCCCTACCTTGTAGAATTAATACTACTATTCTATTAGTCTTCATTTGTACTGAATACTGATATTGCTTTTTCTGTTTATTTTTCTTTTTTTATTATTTTTCTGATTTTTAGGTTGTCGTTACTATCTTTTGGCCTCTATTGATATTATTGTTCTATTATCTCTTTTCATCTTCTTGTGCTGAAGGTCTAACACTAACATTATGTGCATAGAATCCAGATTCAAATTTAAAAGTTATTATTATCCTCAAGCTTTGTTCTTTCTTCAATTTCTTCGAACTAAACTTGTGATTCGAGAAACATTTCTATGCAGTCCAGTGCAAAGATGGCAGAGAATTTGATGCGAAGTGATTCCATTACTTCATATATATCAAGAGAGAGAGAGAGAGAGAGAGAGAGAGAGAGAGTAATGAGCTTGAAATTGCATGTCCTTTAAGTAATTGACATTTGATTGGAATTAGTTTGCAAAAGCAGGTATTTTGTGGGTTCGTTTGCTACTTTCCTAGAAGATCTTAAATTTTCTGCCAAAATCACAAAATGGCTTTTACAAATGAATATATTAAGTATATTAACCTGTGCACTGATCTACCTGGGTATGCTATTTGAACCAAAGTTTTTTTTTTCTTGATAATTTTTATTAAGATCTCTCATTCGCTTATACTTGATTTGAACTAGAGGTGTTTACTAGACGGGCTAGACCAGGCTGGTCATGAGAAAAAATAACCCGTCCAATTATGACGGGCTAGGTAGTGGGCTGGGTAATTTCTGGTTTAGATGGGCCTGTCTAGATTGGGGCCTATTGGTTTGAACCAGGCCGGAGTTGTTTTAAGTGTATTATGATTTCTTATTCAATGTAACTGATACTTGAGTGTTTACAATCTTCTAAATTTTAAAATAAGTGTTTTAAGACATAAACTTAAACTTTTAAACTTTAAAGTCTAAAACTTAAAATTTTAAAATTGAAATTAAGTGGTAATATTTAATAAGACCAATATGTAAGGATAAAACTTAATAGGCTGTGACAGGAATCGCATTTGCGATCAGTCGTTCGCTTATGCGAACATCACAATTTTTGAAGAGGATTTTCTTCCAAAATTCATTGGTAAGCAACTTTAACTAGTTTTCAATCAATTTCAATACTTCTTCATTAATCTTAACATCAAAATTATGAATTTCAAAGTATAAATTAGGTGCTTCGAGTAGAATTTAAGAAATTTATAAAATAAAAGTTAGTCCTCGAATTGAGATCGAATTTCGAAATAATACACTTAACCGGATCGGGGGTGAATGGGTAGTCGGGATTTTGTCCGAATCTTGGATTTCTACCAAGCGAGCCCAGGGTTGACTTTTGTTGACTTCTTTAATTTAGCTAAAGATTGAATCTTTTTCATTCGTGAGTAGTTTCTAAAGATTATTTTGGATTATTTGAATTATATTTGGCTAGATTTGGTTTTTTTGGATGCTTGTTCAAAAGGAAAAGCCATGGTTGATTGGTGATTTGATTCTGAGAGGAGGTAAGTATCGTATTTAACTTTGAATTGAGGGAAGTAGGACTTGTTTGGTTTATTTGCTACGTGAATTATATGTGAGGATGGTGTATATACAAGGTGATGAGTGTATATGCGTTGCCATGGGTTTAAAGTATGCGAGGTGGGCTATTTATCTTTAGATCATCATTTATTCCATGTTGTATCTTGTCAGATGCTTTGGTTGCTACATGTCATTGCTTGTTTTTTATGCGTTATTTGTTAACTATCATTCACTTGTTACCTGTTTTTATTTCTTCATCCCTTTATCACTATCTGTTTACCTACTATATGCTCCCACCTGTATTAATTGAACATCTTCACTGTTTTATGCCTTTACTTGCCTTTATTGCCTTTACCCTACTCGTTGCACTTTATTATGTTATATCTGATTATGTGAGCCCTTGTCTATTCTTGTGTTAATAATTTTTTGAGTGTTTGTGAATATGAGATATTGGTTGTTCTTTGTTTGTTCTCGTAGTTCTTTGGTGTTTGGTACGCTTTAGACTTTTTGTGTTGGGATTTCGGATTAGTTGTGTTGAGTTGTTAATGATAGTGAATTGATATTGGGATCAGGTTGCGCGCCGAAACAGATATTGAAATGATATTGGGACCGGGTTGCACGCCGCGATTGTGTATGATGTGATGTGACTGTTGTCTTCTATTTATTATTCGTATAGGTTTATAGTGTATGTCTTATCATAGCTTCGTCACTACTTCGTCAAATTAGGATCGGCACTTATGGAGTACGTGGAGTCAGTTTACTCGTACTACACTTCTGCACTTCTTATGCAGATTTCGGTGTTGGTCCTAGCGGGGCATATAGGAGATTGCTCAGATCTGATCTATGTAGGAGAATTGAGGTAGAGTTGCACGGCGCTTGTAGTCCCTGAAATTCCCTTCCTTATCTTATTTTTTTATTTATCTTGTTTCGAATAGTTGTATTTCATTTTAGACTATATTTGTATTATTCTAGTTGCTCGTGTATTTGTGACTCCGAATTTCTGAAATTAGTATAAACAGCATTATTTATGGATTTATTATATGTATTCATAGTATTTCAATCTTTAATTATTAATGTTCTGCTTTTAAAATGGTTGGACCGGTGTAATATTGGCTTGCCAAGCAAGCGGATGCTAGGTGCCATCACGACCCCGTGATTGGGATTTTAGGTTCTGACAAGTTGGCATCAGAGCACTAGGTTTCCTGGGTTTCATGAGTCATGAGCAAGCTTAGCAGAGTCTTGATAATTGGTACGGAGACATGTGCACTTATCTTCTAGAGGATATAAGGCTTTAAGGAAATTTCACTTTCTTTCTTTCTCTATCGTGTGACTTTTTTCTATCATTGAAGTTTGAATCATTCTTCTCTTAATCTCTCGCTGATGGTGAGGACATGTACGACATCCACAGGTGATGAGGAGCCGGAGCCCCAGGTTACAACCACTACCAGGGGAAAGGGCCAGGGCTTAGGTAGAGCTAGAGACAGAGGCAGAGCTCAGCCTAGAACATGCGCAGCAACACCTATTGTGGAGCCTCAAATTGAGTAGAGAAGGAGATCCCTATTCTGACAGCGCCAGTTGGACCAGATAAGGCCCCAGATGGGTTCATTTCTACCCCCGTTCTTCAGGACAGAATAGTCTATCTGGTGGGCCTTATGTACAGTGTGGCATTGGCCGGTATGTTCACTAAGGCACTAGCCGTCTCTCAAGTTAGCGGAGGAGCCTAGACTCCTGCTACTCACACTCTAGAGCATATAGCTCGTGGATATCAGTCCATAGCAGTTCTACTAATTGGGGCAGCTCAGCCCATTGTTGCTACATAGTCCGGGGATGGATGTGAGCCGAGGAGTTGAAGAGGTTGGACAAGCTCACCACGTTCTTTCAAACTAAACTTGGCGGTAAAACATCTTAGGACCCCTAGGATTCATGGACCGTCTCCATGAGGTGTTGCGCAACATGGGTATAGTAGACTCCAATGCAATTGACTTCATAGTGTTTAAGATATGTGGCTCTGCCAAAAAGTGGTGGAAGGAGTATGTTTGGGGAAAACCAGCAGGTTCACCTCCTCTCACTTGGGCCTAGTTCTCACAGTTGTTCTTAGAGAATTTTATCCCATTCACTCATAGAGAAGATTTTCATAGTCAGTTTGAGAGCCTTTAGTAGGGCAACATGGCCGCTAATCAGTATGAGACCATATTTGTGGATTTATCACGCCATGGAGCTATCCTAATCTCTAGTGAGAAGGAAAGGGTGAGGAGATTTATCGATGGCCTTACTTATGGCATCAGGCTACAGATGGCCACAACGACCAAGGATGATATTTCTTTTACTCGGATATTACTAAGAGGATCGAGATTATTCGTGGCCAGGGTACATTGGCAATAACTGAGAAGAGGCCTCGCCATTTTGATGGTTTTAGTGGTGCTTCCTCTGGAGGCAGAGGTACATTTGGTAGAGGTCATCGTTTCAGGCCTGTTCAGTTAGAACTGCAAGTGTCTCATGGTCCTTCAGGTGGTAACGGTGCGTTTAGGTCTCGTTTTGTGCAGCCATATTCAGTTCACCTTCAGCTCCTATTAGTGCACCACCGCTATAGAGTTACTACGGTGGTCATTAGGTTCATTAGGGACCGTCTCAAACTCAGTAGTTACGCTAGCCGAGAGGTTGCTTTGAGTGCGGTGACGTAGGTCATATTAGGAGGTACCGTCCTTGATTGATGGGCAGTAGATCAGAACTAGGTACTCTTGCCATGATTCCAACACCGGTCTCACCACCACCAGCTCAACCAACTAGAAGTGGGGGTTGAACAGCTAGAGGTAGAGGTTAGATAGCTAGAGGTAAAGGCCACTCAGTAAGAGGCCTCCCAACAGGTGGAGGTTAGATTGGTGGGGCTCAGCCCTATTGCAACGCATGTCCAGCTAGACCTGAGACAGATTCATTTGATACGGTCATCACAAGTATTTTTCCCATTTGCCATAGAGGTGCATTAGTATTATTTGATCCGGGCTCTACTTTTTCATATGTGTCATCCTATTTTGCTTCATATTTTGATATATCTCGTGATTCTTTGAGTAGTCCTGTTTTTGTGTCTATCCCCGTTGGAGATTCTTTTAGGGTGGACCGAGTATGTCATTCTTGTTTTGTCACATTTGGGAGCTATGAGACTGGGGTTGACCTTCTGTTACTTAATATGATGGATTTGGACATGATTCTGGGCATGGATTGGTTGTCAGCGTATCACGCTATTTTGGATTGTCATGCCAAGACTATGAGATTAGCCATGCCAAGGATGCCTCAATTAGAGGGGAGAGGGATTCCAGGTCACTTCACTAGCAGGTCATTTCATACGTGAAGGCTTGGCATATGGTCGAGAAGGGGTGTTTAGCATATTTGGCTTATATCCGTGATTCTAGTGCCGAGGTTCTTTCCATGGATTCAGCTTGGGGGTGAGAAAGCTCCCCGAGGTGTTTCTATAGACTATTTAGGTATGCCACCGGACGGAGATATCAACTTTTGCATTGGCTTGGTTCCGGGAACTCAACCTATTCCTATTCCACCATACTGTATGACTCCAGTTGAGTTGAAAGAATTGAAGGAGCCATTGCAGGATTTGCATGACACGGGATTCATTAGACCTAGTGTCTCGCCTTGGGGTGCACCGGTGTTGTTTGTGGCGAAAAAGGATGGATCGATGAGGATATGCATAGATTATCGACAGTTGAACAAGGTCACTATGAAGAACAATTATATGTTGCCAAGGACTGATGACTTATTTGACCAACGTCAAGGGGCCAAGGTGTTTTCCAAGATTGATTTAAGGTGAGGCTACCATCTAGTGCATATTAAGGCATCGCATGTCCCTAAGACAGCTTTTTGGGCTCGGTATGGTCAGTATGATTTATTGATAATGTCATTTGGCTTGACCAACTTACTAGCAGCCTTTATGGATTTGATGAACCGGGTGTTCATGCTTATCTGGATTCCTTCGTGATCATCTTCATTAATGATATTTTGGTTTACTCTCGTAGTCGATAGGACCATGAGCACCACCTATGGATCGTACTTCAAACTCTGAAGGATCATCAGTTATATACTAAGTTTTTGAAGTGTGAGTTCTTGTTAGACTTGGTTGCCTTTTTTTGGGCATGTTATATCTTCCAAGGGCATCAAGGTGGATCCTAAGAAGATTAAGGAAGTTCAAAACTAGCCTAGACATACATCAGTTATAGAGATTCGCAGCTTTCTGGGTTTGGTGGGTTATTATCGTCAGTTCTTGGAGGGGTTTTCATCTATCTCAGCCCCACTGACCCAGATGACCCAGAATGGTGCTCCTTTCTAATGGTCCAACGAGTCTGAGGTGAGCTTTAGAAGCTCAAGATTGCATTGACTACAAACACAGCATTAGTGTCACCTACATGTTCGAGATCTTACACTGTGTATTCTGATTTATATCATATTAGACTTGGTGCAGTATTATTGCAGGACGGTAAAGTGGTTGCCTACGCATCTCGTTAGTTGAAGGTTCATGCGAAGAGTTAGCCCGTGCATGATTTAGAGTTGGCAGCCAGTGTTCACGTGCTAAAGATTTGGAAAGCATTATCTATATGGCTTTCCATGTGAGGTCTATACCGATCATTAGAGTCCAACACTTTTTCAAGCAGAAGGACCTTAATTTGTTGTAGTGGATAGGGTTAGAGTTACTGAAAGACTGTGATATCACCATATTATATCGTCGGGGAAAGGCCAATGTAGTGGCAATGCATTGAGTAGGAAGACAGGGAGCAAGAACAGTTTGGGATATTTACCGACAGTGGAGAGGCCACTAGCCATGGATGTTCAGGCTTTGGCCAATCGGTTCGTGAGGCTAGAATTTTCTGAGCCTAGCCAAGTTCTTGCTTGTGTTATGGCACAGTCATCGTTGTTGGAGCATATCAAGGCTCGCCAGTTTGATGATCCTTACTTATTGGTACTGAACGACATGGTGCAGCGGAATGATGCTAAGGAGGTTGTGATTGGAGATGATGGTGTTTTGCGTTTTCAGGGCGGAATTTGTATTACAAATATTGGTGGGTTGAGAGAGCTGATGCTTGAAGAGGCTCACAACTCCTTCTATTTCATCCACCCAGGTGTCACGAAGATTTACCGTGACTTGACACGACACTATGAGTGGTAGAAAATGAAGAAAGATATTGTTAATTATGTCTCTCGGGTCTTAAATTACCGACATGTGAAGTATGAGCATCAGAAACCGGGTGGGTTGACTTAGAAATTAGAGATACCGGAGTGAAAGTGGGAGTAAATCATTATGGATTTTGTGATAGGCTTACCACGAACCTTGAGGAAATATGATGCAGTCTAGGTTATTGTGGACCGTTGACTAAGTCTGCACACTTCATTCCGGTGATAAATTCCTATTCTTCAGAGCGGTTGGCTCAGATTTACATCCGGGAGATTATCTGCCTGCACAGCGTGCCCAATTCTATCATTTCTAGTTGGGCCACGTAGTTCACATTGTATTTTTGGAGAGCCGTACAGTGTGAGTTTGGCACGCAGGTCAAACTGAGCACCACATTTCATCCTCAGATGGACGGACTGTCTGAGAGCACTATTCAGTATTGGAGGACATGTTGCGGGCATTTTTTATGGATATCAAAGGTCAGTGAGACCATTTTCACCTCTAACGGTGTTCACCTACTACAACAGCTATCAGTCGAGCATCCTGATTGCTCCATACGAGTCCTTGTATAGGAGGCGATGTCGTTCGCCGGTTGGTTGGTTTGAGCCCGGTGAAGCTAGATTGTTGGGCACTTATTTGGTTCGTGATGCTTTTGAGAACTTTAAGGTGATTCAAGAGAGACTTTGTACTGCTCATTCTAGGCAATAGAGGTATACGGACCTGAAGGTTCGAGATGTGTTTTACATGGTCGGTGAGAAGTTCTTCTTCGAGTTTCGCCTATGAAGGGCATGATGCGAGTTGGGAAGAAGGAAAATCTGAGCCCGAGGTTTATTGGGATGTTTGAAATCTTGGAAAGTCTTGGGAGGTTTCTTATTGGCTTATATTACCTCCTAACCTATCAAGGGTACATCTAGTATTTCACATTTCCTTGATTCGAAGCCCCATGAAGTTAGGTCACATATTTTAGACTTCAGCACAGTGCAACTTGACAAAAATTTGACCAATGAGGAAAGGCCGATGGCTATTCTAGATCAGGAGGTTCGGAAGTTGAGGTCTAACAGTTTTCCTTTTATGAAACTACAATGGAGAGGTCAGCCGATCGAGGAGGCAACGTGGGAGTCCGAGTCCGATATGAGGAGTAGATACGCGCACCTTTTTAGCATTCCAGTTATATTTCTATGTTCGTGCGAGGACGAATGTTTCTTTTAGATATGGAGAATGTGACGACCCGATAGGTTTTTTTGAGTACTAGCTCCTTTTTCTCTATTTCGAGATCTCTCATAGGTTTATTTGATATTATATAACTTGCTTGCATGGTCCGTGTCAATTTACGAAAGGCTTTTATGTGAAATTTTGATGAAAATAGGATTTTTGACTTAAAACGAGGCTAGAGTTGACCACGGTCAACGTTCATAGTAAACGACATCGGATCTCTATGTTGATGATTCTAGTAGGTCATACGATATTTTTGGACTTGTACACACGTTTGGTTGGGATCCTAGGTGACCCGAGCGCGTTTCGGCGCATTATGTGGAAAATTAAAAAAAAATGAGTTTCAAAGTTGAAATCTTGATTCTTAATGATCGCTTCTTGAAATTTGATGTTATTATTATGATTTGAGTTAGCGAGCGAGTTTGCATGATTTTATTACATTTGTGTGCATGTTCGGGTTGGAGCTCGAGGGGCTCGGATGAGTTTCGGATATATTTTGGTAGGTGTTGAATAGATGATGCAAAATCTGGTACCTCATGCCTGCAGATCTCACAAATGCAAGCATCGCTTTTGCTAGTGGCTACTCGTATTTGCGAGGGGGTCTGGGGGAATGGGCACTTCGCAATTGCGATGTTTAGGTCACAAATGCTCACTTTGCAACACTTGGGAATTTCGGCCAGCTTCGCAAATGCAAAGCTTTGATCACATTCACGTACATGGAGGTGTCGCAAATGTGAGCCTTTTGTTGCAATTGCAACTTTTGAGGGGCTGTGACACTAATCACAATTGCGATCAGTGGATCGCTTTTGCGAACATCGCAATCACGAACAAGAGTTTGCAATTGCGATACCTTCAAGTGGGTAAAAGTTAGAAAATTGGGACTTAGCTCATTTTACACTATTTTCCAACCATAAACTCTCTAGAGGCAATTTTTGAAAAGGATTTCTTCCCAATAGCTATTTTAACTAGCTATCAATCAATTTCAGGTACTTTTTCATGAATCATAACATCAAATCTATGAATTTCAAAGTAGAAATTAGGGGTTTTGGGTAGAATTTAGGAAATTTGTAAATTTGAGATTTAGACCTTGAATTGAGGTTTGATTTCGAAATAAATCACATAACTAGGCTTTAAGGTGAATGTATAATCGGAATTTGGTCCAAATCTCGGATTTTGACCAAGCAAGCCTAGGGTTGGCCTTTTTTGACTTTTCCAATTTAGCGAAAGATTGAACCTTTTTCATTTGTGGGTAGTTTCTAATACTTGTTTTTGGATTGTTTGAATGATATTTGGCAAGATTCAGTTTGTTTGGAGGCTTGTTCTATAGGAAAATTTATGGTTGATTGTTTATTTGATTCCGGAAGGATGTAAGTGTCATTTTTAACTATGACTTGTGGGAATTAGGGCTTGTTTGGCATATTTGCTACATGAATTATATGTGTGGGCGATGAGTATGCGAGGTCACGAGTGTATATGCGCTGTCATGGGTTAAAGCATGCAAGGTGGGCTGTTTATCTTTATGTCATCTTTTATTCCGTGTTGTATCTCGTTATATGTTTTGATTGCAACATGCCATTACTTGTTATGTATGCATTATTTATTATTTCTTTATTTGTTACATGTTTCTGTTTCTTCATCCCTCGATCAATATCTGGTTACCTGTTCTATGCACTCACCTATACTAATTGAACATCTTCACTATTTTATGCCTTTACTTGCCTTTATTGCCTTTTACCCTACTTGTTGCACTTTATTATGTTATATCTGATTCTATGAGTTCTTATCTATTCTTGCATTAATGATTTGTCAAGGTTTGTTATGAGATGTTGATTGTTCTCTGTTTGTACTCGTAGTTCCTTCATGATTTGTACGCTGTAGTACCTTTTGTGTTAGGATTTCGGAATTGGTTGTGTTGAGTTATTAATGATAGTGAATTGATATTGGAAATGGGTTGCGCTGCAACAGAATGGAAATTAAATGATACTAGGATCGGGTTACTCGCCACAATAGATATTGAAATGGTACTGGGATCGGATTGCGCGCCGCAACGAGGTATGATATGATGTAACTATTTGTAGTTGTGGTGTTCTATCTTTGTACTATAATATGAGGTTATGAGATGAGGTTATTCTGGGGCTTTCTGTTAGATGACCTTCATGTCCCGTTCTTATGAGTTTATCTGTTTTATCTATATTTTTGCTGTCTCATATTTATTATTCGTACAGGTTTATAGTGAGTATCTTGTCCTACCCTAGTCACTATTTCATCAAGGTTAGGCTCGGCACTTACAGAGTACATGGGGTGCGTTATACTCATACTACACTTCTGTACTTCTTGTGCAGATTCCGTTGTTGGTCCTAGTGGCTCATACAGGAGATTGTAAGGATCTGATCTATCTAGCGTACTTGAGCTAGAGCAGCACCACGTTCGCACTCCCTGAAGTCCCTATCCTTATCTTGTTTTACTATTTATCTCACGACCCCAATTTCTCCTCCTTAGGATGTCGTGATGGCACCTAGTTTCTAAGACTAGGTAAGCCTAAACAAATGAGAGATATTGACTGAAATAAGGGCTAAAACACGATATAAACTAACAATTCTCATAAATATCTCGATAACTTAAACACAACTACAGTTCCCCTAAAACCCGCTGAGACTGAGTCATACCGGAAGGGAAATAACAATACTATAAGGATAACGGAAGGTGACTCCGAGGCCTGTGGACGCCGAGCAGGTATACCCTAAATTCTCCGACAGACAGCTACAATCAGCACTAACATCCAGCATGAGCTAACGTTCCTGGATCTACACAAAAAGAAGTGCAGAAGCGTAGTATGAGTACACCGTAATGGTACCCAGTAAGTATCAAGCCTAACCTTGGTAGAGTAGTGACGAGAAAAGGTCAAGACACCTACTAGGACGTAAAAAACATAATGAAAACATAATAATGGAAAGTAATGGAAGGCGGAGAAATAACTGATACGAAACAAGTTAATAACATAAACTAATGCCGGAATTATAAGATAGAGATAACATAAAGGAAGAAATTAAAGAGAATCACCAAAGTCAAATATGAATCCAAACCGATAAGCCTAAGGAAGAATAAAAGCAACAAGAAGTGTTTCGCCAATAACTCTATAGAACATGAAAGAAACAATAAGAATCACAATCGAGGTACCACCTCGTGTACAACAAGAGTAACAATCGAGGTACCACCTCGTATTCACGTTTCATAATTCCAATCACAATCTTTCCATATACTGCCGCGTGAGCCTTACATTTAAATAGTTTTGAAAATATTTTTTCCGAAATTGCTACACACACTTTATCTCACCTTACGATGCAGCGTGGCTTCAAGTTATTCCCTGACAAGCAACACGCACATAAGTCCCACCTTATGATGCAGCATGCACATTAACCCTATCCTTATACTGCCGCATGTGCATTGATATCACATCACAATAACAACTCGCACCACAAGTGCCGATGTGCCTGAATTAACAATATCAATGTTTCCATAACAATAGCCCACGGCTATACTACAATGTTTACAAGAACCTCAACAATAAAAATGAATGTAAATTTCTCAACAAGAAGGATATCTCAATAATTAACAACTTTGCCTCAATGGGATAACGGCTTTCACAACTTCAACACCGATAACTCAACAATGAGAGAGATAATATGTAACAATGATATTAAATAAGAATAACTTGAAATGGAAGAGATAACATGTAATGATGACTTCAAATAAGGATAATCTACAATGGAAGAGATAACATGTAAAAATGACTTTCAATAATGACAAATCAACAATGGAAGAAATAACATGTAACAATGACTTCAAATAATGATAAATCAACGATGGAAGAGTTAACATGTAAACAAAGTCATTTAAGGCATGTAAGATAGACTAACACAAGTAAGAGTAGATTGAATTTGAGAATTTAAAAAATAATATGACAATTCAATTAAAGCATGAAAAGAGTCTAAGTAGCCTAAACCGGTCAAATACCACATATAACCCATGTACTCACTCCTCACCTTGCGCACACGGTTTTCACATAACACAAATGACACAATCAATCCCAAATCCTAAGGGGTAGTTCCCCCACACAAAGTTAGGCAAGATACTTACCTCAATAAAGCCAAGTCAACCCTCGGAAATAGCTTTCCCCCTAAAATATGCCTCCACACGGCTCAAATCTAACCAAAATTTACTTAATATCATCAAAAAATGCAAGAGAAAATAACTCTGACAGATAAAGCTACGATCTTTACATTTTTCCCAAAAAGTCAACAAAACTCAACCGGGAGCCTGCTCGGTCAAAACCAAGGTCCAAGGGTAGGTTTCCACTACTCGTAACCCCACGAGTTCATATATGTGATTCGTTTCAAAATTCAAGTCATAATCAACTCTCAAAACTCAAATTCTTATTTTTCAAAAACTTGACAAAGTTTCACAAATTTTCATTTTGATTCACATGGTTTTGATGTTAAATCTAAGATATATTGATGAAATATAGTTGGAAATTGATTAGAATCACGTACCCAATATTTGTAGATGAAAATCCCCTCTCCAAATCACCTCCTACCGAGTCTATGGTTCTAATGAGAGATTATGTTGAAAAATCCCGACTCCCAGCCGTTTTGTCCAGCTGCAGATCTCGCATTGGCGAGACAGAGTTCACATTTGCGAACCATCGCAATTGCGGACCGGGGATTGCATTTGCGAACCCCTAACAACCTCAACAATTATCACAATTGCGACAAAGGCTTCTTCGCAAAAGCGAACAATTGTTCGCAAAAGCTACCGAAGCCTCAAGCCTGCTCACTTCGCAATTGCACAGGGGTCATTCACAATTGCGACATCAGAGCCCCGACGGACACCTTCGCAAATGCGAAACTAGTGCTCACAATTGCCATATCAGAGCACCAGCAACACTAGCAATTTCATTTCAACTCCAAAACATTCTGAAACATGTCCGGAACTCATCTAAAACCTCGGGCATCCTAACCAAACATTCACACAAGTCTAAAAACATCATACGAACTCGCTCACGTGATCAAAACACAAAAAGAACATCTAGAGGTACTAATCGAACACTAAAACATATGAATTTCAAAGTAAAGTTCAAGAACTTTGGGAAATGCAACTAAGCATCCAAATCCTATAAATTCAACTCCAGATGATACCGAATTTTTCAGACAAGTTCAAAATAGCATGACAGACCTACTCCAAGTCCCAAAATCAAATTCCAAATTCGATAGCTAATAGTCTGACGAGTGCAAAACACCACTTTAATTATGCTCGCTAGTCAAAGATAGTATAGTATAATATCGCATCCATAGGGATTGGAGTTAAATAGTATTATTGCAGTTTGTCGCTAGATTTTTATCCGAGATGATCAATAATTTAGATTTATGTGATTAAAACTACAATTAACTAAGAATCTAGAGCTATTGACTAATGACAATAACAACCAAGGTAAGCAAGGAAGTTATCAGTGGGAAAAAGTAGGGATTGATGGATAGGCGCAAGATAATTGTTTGTGATCTAACCCTAGACAATTCACTTCTAATGTTTAAGTGAGTCTCTCAAATTCACTCAATTATTAGTTCAAATGTTTAGTAGAAACTCCTCTCTCGATTAAGTCTCAACCTCACAAGACGAACCAATTTATACACATGAAAATATGCAAGAATGCATAGTGGAATGGTCTTTAGGAGAACCTCTCTCGATTATCCTCCTAACTAGGTTTTGATCAATAACTCAACTAGCCTCTTTCAATTACTAACAAGAATTAATGAATTCAACCAATAATATAATGCAAAGATATCATAAGTTATGCGTCTCTTGATTACATGAACAAGTGAATAGAGATGCGACAACAAAAACATCCAAAAATGCTTCAATACATAACACTAGAGTTATAATCCACAAACAATCATCGAAACACCAAATCCATCATACCATAATGAGAACTACTCCATAGATATGGAGCAATTCATCATAAATAAAATTAGAATATAGGAAATCATAAATTCAATTCAAACTCGTGTCTTGAGTGAGGAAGGAATGATGAAATCCTTGTGCTCGTGTTCTTCCAACTCCTTCTTAGCCTCCTTAGGTCTTAGATGTGTCCCAAATCCCAAAAATAACGTTTTTCAATGTATTTATACCAAGTAGGGTCGGGCCTAGACGAAATCACCTTTTCCGACCCGAAATAGGATTTTCACTCTGTAAAATTTGTACAGGCACGCAGCATGGGGCCAGGCACCATGCGAGGCATTATTGGGGAAATCTAGAGAGTTGAATTCTGTCAGACAGTAGGAAAATGGGCGAGGCGCCTAGTCCATTTTTCTCAGAGTACGAATTTTGTTTGCGTTTTGACGTCCAGACTTGGTCATCGACCCCCGAGCATGATCCCGACTTAATCCCTTGAACTTTTACTCAGACTTCAAAGCTCCAAATCACTCAAATTCATCCCATAACATCTACATGGCTCGGAATAACTCCTACAAGGCATTAAACATGCAATAAGTGCAAAACACTAGCGATTAAAGCTCAAACACAATAGAAGTGCCGTAAATTAGAGTGCAACAAGCAACTAAAATATGAGATTATAACCTACCATCAACACCCCACACTTAAACCATTGCTCGTCCTCGAGCAATCAAACTACACTTCACATAGACACGACCTTTTTAAACAACTCTTATAACTCAACATGCCAAGAATATTTAAAATAGATTAAGTACGATACCGTAACATCTTTGCCTAAAGATTTGACTCAAAAGCACCACGCATTATTTATAACCTGCTCACTTACTCTAACATAGAGGTCAATGACATCACCTTTTCTTAATGAATTAAGTTCCCTCACACAACAATAGAGAGTGGTTCCACACACAATAAAAATTAAGAACAATTAGGAACTCAAGATAGAAAGAATTCGCTCGCTCTCAAAAATAACATTCATATGCCACAAAAGATGCACCATAGGCTTCCCCCATAGTGTACTACTCTACTAACTGAGCTCATTCAGTCAAGGATCAAGTAGGACTTTAATTGGTTGTAATGTAGGCTGCGGGACGGGTAAGATACATTTAGATATAGGAGTGACTACGCTTCCCTAAGCACTTTAATACATATACATTTTCCTTTCAAAACCCCACACATATGTCAAACCGTACTTCCACCTTCGCATCAATATACATTAAATTCCTACTTCCTTAAGCACAATTACATCACTATTCACTACTATCACGGAATATTCTTCACAATCATGCACTTATTTTTTTTCTTTTTCAATTAAAGTGGCCCCTACTTTTTTCAAAACAATGCACCTTTCTCCTTATTTCATTAGTTCCACTCAAAAGCAAAACCAACCACCCCACAATTAAACTTTTACAAAGTTCGTCACAAATTCAAGTGCTCACGAGAGGTACAAGGTCCAACTAGATGGTCAATTTAAACAACTAGGTAAGGCTTGTAATGAGGTTGCAAAGAAAACATGATTACATGCTCAAAAGGAGTTAACTACGAAACATAACAATTGGGTGGGTAATAGCGTATAACTAGCTCAACAAAAAAAATTCTTAAATCACTTCGAAAACTGAATAAAACTACTATTTTGCTTTGTAAACACACGGGGCAAGTTCTAGACATCAAATGCAATGTACAGAATAACACAAAACCTCACACACACATGGCACATAACTCACTCAAGATTGAATTATCAAGAAACTCTAGTCAAAGTAGTTAAGCAAATTACAGTCATACAGTTTAAGGTACTTATACAAGAGTCAAAAACTAAACCTAAGCGTCAAACTAAAACACCCACTATTCTCAAAGCATTATAAAGTCAGGAGATATTGCTTTCCATTCAAACTATAACACAAGGGTTCCTACTACTCTACAAAATAAAAACTAACTATACCTGGTTCAAACCAAACCTTTTGAAAAGAATCGCGACACAAAGAACAACCAATGGTGAATTAATACACTACCTAACAAAAGAAAATATTTTTTGTCTTTTTCTTTCGACTTTAATCCTTCATGAACCCGTCGAATGATATCCATCATCGGGAAAAATCAAAAAATTTCTAATTTTCATGGTTTTTTCAATTTTTCAACTACTATAACCAACAAAATTAACACATATACATACAACATACAATTATCCCACACCCCACACTGTAAGTTGTGGCATGTCCCCATGACACGCAATTAAAAAGCATAAGGTAAAGGAAACTTCCCTAAACATCTAGTCGGGGTCTGAGTCGAAGTCGGGATCCATTCCACGCCTTCGAACTAATGCACACATCCATGCAAATAGCTTCTTCTCCACCTTCTTGGGGTGCACCCTACACTTATCTTTCTCGCTCAGTTCAGCCTTCTCTTTCGAGCCCTTCCCTTTTCACTCGACACTTGCAGCTGGCCTCTCTCCTTTCACCCCTATTTCTCCATTCATCTCAAAAGTTACAGTCTCCTAACCCACTCTAAGCATTCTCGTTTATATCTAATATTGCTCTACCCGTTGCTAAAAATGGTCTTCCTAACATAAGGGGTACCTCCTTGTTCTCCTCCATATTCACTACTATAAAATCTACAGGAAATTCGAATTTATCTACCCGAACTAAGACATTTTCCAATATCCCCTCGGGTATTCAAATTGTTTGGTCCACCAGCTGCAAAGATATTGGTACTGACCTTATCGCTCCAATCTCTTTCTTTAGTTTCACGTAAATAGATAGAGGCATTTGATTAATTGAGGCACCAAAATCATATAAAGACTTATCAAAATTTATAGAGTCTAAATAGCAAGGTATAATAAAACTCCCTGTATCTCCACACTTTTTTGGGAGTTTGTTTTGTAATATAGCACTGCAATGCTCTATGAGCTTCACCACTGAGGTCTCTTCTATCTTCTTCTTCTTTGTTAGGATCTCCTTCAAGAATTTGGCATAAGCTGAAATTTGTGAGAGCACTTTTGTGAATGGCAAATATACATTAACCTATTTCAGCATATCCAGAAATCTCTCAAATTGCTTGTCCAGCTTTTCTCTATATTGCTTTTGAGGGAAAGGTAGAGCAGGCATATGCTCGCTCTCATTAGATTCATCCCTTCTCGAAGTTTCCTCTTTCTTCTTTTGTTAGCTCCCTTCTTGCCTTTCTTCTTCTTATCAATATCATTCTTCAGATGCTCCTCATTTTCCTTTTCAAGTACCGCCTCTTTTTGGTTTAGGGTGGGATCTTTCATAACTTGTCCACTTCTCAAAGTTAGAGCATTCACCATTTCTTTGGGATTTCTCTCAGTATCAACGGGCATAGTTCTTGCAATCCTCTCAGACAAAAGAGTGGCCAGTTGCCCAACCTGTCTTTACAATGTTTTGAAAATCAACACCTATTTCTTTTATAGCCGCTCCATGTTCTCCTATAGCTGCACTATGAGTTTCAAGCCTCTCATCAGTCTTGATAATGAAAGACTTCATTAAATCATCTAGACCAGGTTGAATGGGCTGTTGAGGCTTAAATTGCTGCCTCTGCTGATTTTGGTATGCTGGAGCTCCTTGTCCCTACGGTCTGGGGTTTTTTTGTTGCCAAGCATTCGCAATACCTCCAGGTGAACTCCATGAAAAACTAGGGTGCCTCTAACCCATTGCATTATAATTTTCCACCGCATTTACTTCCTCAGTTGAGGCCTGACACTCATGACTAGGGTGTCCTCTTCCACATATATCACAAGGTGTGTGAGACTTACCTTGTATCGAGGCTAAGGTCAGCTTCCTTATCTCTTTGGCAATAGCGTCAAGCTGTACCAGAACAAAGGTGTTAGCATCAACCTGGTGAAAACCAGTTGATCTTCTTCTTTCAGCATTATCAGAGGGCCACTGATTTGCATCTTTAGATAACTTGTCAAGAATTGTGACTATCTCCTATGGAGTCTTCTTCATCAACGAACCTCCAGTTGCATTGCTCAATACTCTACGTGAGGCCGGTGTAAATCCATCCCAAAAGTACTGGAGTTGCATCTAGAGTTCAATTCCGCTATGTTGACACTTCCTAACTATTTCCTTAAACCTTTTCCATGCTTCAAAAATAGTTTCATTCTCCTTCTGGAAGAAGTTATGGATTTCTCTATAACTTGCCCGTCTTAGCTGATGAGAAATATTTATCAAGAAGTTTTCTGGTCATCCCATCCCATGTTCGAATCGATCCATTAGGTAAGCTTCGAAGCCACTACGTCACATCATCTTTGAGTGTGTAGGGGAATTCCCTTAAGTAAACTGCATCTTGTAACACAACATTGTATTGAAAGGTGTTCATAATCTCCTCAAAGTCCATCAAGTGTGTATTTGGATCTTCGTTCATCTTCCCTCTGAAGACACAACAATTTTGAAGGGTTTGAAGCAACCCTTACTTTAATTCAAAGTTGGTAGCTGCAATTGGAAGTAATCTCACACTTGATAAGCCTTGATGGTAGACCGATCTAGCATAATCACCAAGTGGTCTCCCAGGCATGAAGACTAAATTTATGAACTGGTCTGCATCCAAGGGTTGATTTTGAGCAATTTTACGACCCCTCTCTTCCTCGTAGATAATTTATGCATCTCTAATAGCTGCTTCTTCAGCATCCTGTGTGGCTTGTTCTCTTCATTGGGATGCTTCTCTCGCAGCCAAATCTACAATATCATCACTGATTCCAGCCATATCTTTGGTGGAGGATTGCCCAACCTTTTCTTATGTCTCAGTGAGATATCTTTCCTTCTCAGCTATCGCAGTTGCTTTTCAATTTCTGGCTCGTACCGTATCACTTCATTCGCAGAAGCTCGAGTCATGCACTACTCTAAACCTTTCATCTGCGCGCAGTCAAAGAACACCAAACATAAGAAGATAAAATAAAAGAAAAATTACTGAATTAGCACTACAAACTATTTCAAACACTATTGATTGCGAATACCCACAATGGCACCAAAATTTGACGAGCGCAAAGCACCACTTTAATTACGCTCGCTAGTCAAAGATAATACAATATAGTATCGTATCCACAGGAAGTTAAACAGTATTATCGTAGTTTGTAGCTAGATCGCTATCCAAGATGATCAACAACTTAGATTTATGTGATTAAAACTATAATAACTATGAATCTAAAGCTGTAAAACTAATGACAATCACAACCAAGGTAAGCAAGAAAGTTATCAGTGGGAGAAAGTAGGGATTGATTAGATAGGTGCAAGATAATTGTTTGGGATCTAACTCTAGATAATTCACTTCTAATGTTTAAGTGAGTCTCTCGAATTCACTCAATCATTAGTTCAAACGATTAGTAGAAACTCCTCTCTCGATTAAGTCTCAACCTCACAAGATGAACCAATTTAAGCACGTGAAGATATGCAAGAATGCATAGTGGATTGGTCTTTAGGAGAACCTCTCTCGATTATATTCCTAACTAGGTTTTAATTAACAATTCAACTAGCCTTTTTCGATTACTAAGAAGAATTAATGAACTCAACCAACAACTTAACACAAAGATATCACAAGTTATGCCTCTCTCGATTACATGAACAAGTGAATATAGATGCAACAATTAAATCATCCAAAAACGCTTCAATACATAAAACTAGAGTTATAACCCACAAACAATCATCAAAACACCAAATCCATCAATCCCTAAAGAGAACTACTCCATAGATATGGAGCAACTCATCAAAAATATGTTTAAAGTAAAGGAAAACATTGAACGATCCCCCACCCCACACTTTAAGTTGTGGCATGTTCCCATGACATACAATTAAAAAGCATAAGGTAAATGACGTCCCGGCTTAATCCCTTGAACTTTTACTCAGAATTCAAAGCTCCAAATCACTCAAATTCAACATCTACATGGATCGAAATCACTCCTACAAGGCATAAAACACGCAATAAGTGCAAAACACTAGCGATTAAAGCTCAAACACAATAGAAGTGCAGTAAATTAGAGTGTAACAAGCGACTAAAACATGAGATTATAGCCTACAATCAAAGTCAATCAATGGTCAAACATTCCAACTTTAAATTGCCAAATTTCAGTAAAACAACACAAATCGACCTACGGACTTTCGAATTCAATTTCGGACATACGCCCAAGCCCAAAATCACGATACGAAGCTATCGGAGCCATCAAAACACTTTTTTGGGCTCATTTTCAAAAAATACAATGTTTGATCAATATTTCTAACTTAGGCCTCTAAGCCAAGAATCAAAGGGTCCAAATCCACGAAAAATCTTACTGGAACGAATCTAATCAAGCCCGTAAGTCATAAAACCATAAACACACATGTGTGAAGTATCAAAAGGAGAAAAGGGGCGGAATTACACAAATGACAAATCGGATCGTTACATACTCCCCCTCTTAAAACAAACGTTCATCCTCAAATGTGCATAAGGACGTACCTGAATTAATGAACAGATAAGATAATGACTCTGCATATCGTGCTCGGTCTCCCAGGTCACCTCCTCGACCGGATGACCCTTCTATTGAAACTTCACTGAAGCAGTGTTCTTTAATCTCAACTTCCAGTGTTGTCTGTCCAAGATAGCCACCGGCTCCTCAATATAAGTCAAATCCTTGTCCAATTTGGCTGTGTTAAAGTCTAAAACATGAGACGGATCACCATAATAAATCCGGAGCATAGAAACATGGAACACTGGATGAACGACAAATAAGCTAGGTGGCATACAAGCTTATAGGCCACCGCACTAATCCTCTCAAGGATCTCAAAAGCTCCGATATACCTAGGGCTCAACTTGCCCTTCTTTTCGAACCTCATCACACCCTTCATGGTTGAAACCCGGTGCAAAACCCGCTTCCCAACCATAAATCCTACATCACAAACCTTCCGATCGGCATAACTTTTCTATCTAGACTAGGTTGTACGAAGCCATCCTGAATCAACTAGCTTTCTCCAAGGCATTCCGAACCAAATCCGTGCCCAATTACTTAGCCTCTTCCGGCTCAAACCAACTAACTTCAGAATGATACCGTCTCCCATATAGGGCCTCAGAAAGAGCCATCTGAATACTTGATTGGTATCTGTTGTTGTAGGCAAACTCCGAAAATAGGAATAACTGATCCCAAGAACCCCCAAGATCCATAACACATGCACAAAGCATATCCACCAATATCTGAATGGTGCGCTCGGATTGCCCGTCCGTCTAGGGGTGAAATGTTATACCCAACTCAACCCGTGTGCCTAACTCACGCTAGCTCTCTAGAAGTGCGATGTAAATTGCGTACATGGATCGGAGATAACGGATACTGGCACACCATGGAGACGAACAATCTCGCAGATATAGATCTGAGCCAGCAGCTCTAAATAATAGTGGTCACCACCGGAATGAAATGAGCCAATTTGGTCAACCTGTCTAAATCACCCATACAGTGTCAAATTTCTTCTGAGTCAGTGGGAGCCCAACAAAGAAGTCCATGGTAACGCGCTCCCATTTCCAGTCGGGAATCACAAGTCTCTGAAGCCAACTGCCTGAGCTCTGATGCTTGTACTTCACTTGTTGACAATTTAGGCACCAAGCTACATAATCCATTATATCTTTCTTCAACCTCCTCCACCAATAGTGCTACCTCAATTCCTTATACATCTTAGTGGCACCCAGATGAACGAAGTACCGCGAACGGTGGGCCTCCTGAAGGATCAAGTCACGTAGCCCATCTACATTGAGCACACATAACCGGCCCTAAATCTACAAAACACTGTTATCTCCAATAGAAGCCTCCATGGCATTGCCGTGTTGTACCCTGTCCATAAGAACAAGCAAATGGGTGTCGTCATACTGATTCTCTCTTATGCGATCATATAAAGAAGACCAAGAAACTACGCAAGCAAGGACTCGACTGGGCTCCAAAATATTCAATCTAACAAATTGGTTGGCCAAGGCCTGAACATCCATGACTAGTGGCCTTTCTGCTGCCCTTAGATATACTAAACTACCCAAGCTCTCCGCCTTTCGACTCAAGGCATAAGCCACCACATTAGCCTTCTGGGGATGATATGGAATGGTGATATCATACTCCTAAAGCAACTCTAACCACATCCACTGCCGCAAATTATGATCCTTCTATTTGAACAGATGTTGTAGGCTCCGGTGGTCGGTATAGACTTCATAAGGGACACCGTAAAAATAATAGTGCCGCCAAATCTTCAATGCATGGACAACAACTGCCAATTCAAAGTCGTGGACCGGATAATTCTTATCATGGACTATCAACTGCCAAGACGCGTCGGAAATCACCCTACCTTCTTGCATCAATATTGTGCCAAGGCCAACACGGGACGCATCACAATACATAGTGAAAGCTCGCCTCACACTCCTTCGACCATCTGAACGGAGCACCCTTATGGGTCAATCTGGTCATAGATGCAGTAATGGATGAGAAACCCTCGCTGAAACATCGATAATACCCAGTGAAACCAAGGAAAACTCCAAATCTCAGTAGCTGAAGACAGTCTGGGCCAACTCCAAACTACTTCAATCTTTTTCGCGTCCACCTTGATCCCCTAACTCGACACCATATGACCAAAAAATTCCACCGAATCAAGCCAGAATTCACACATTGAGAATTTTTCATACAACTTTTTCTCTCTCAAGGTCTGGAGTACAGTCCACAGGTGTTGCTCATAATCTTCCCGACTGCGGGAGTACACCAAGATGTCTTCAATGAACACAATAACAAATGAATCAAGATATGGCTGGATTACAATTCATCAGGTGCATACATGTTGCTGCGGCGTTGGTTAGCCCAAATGACATCACAAGGAACTCATAGTGACCATACTGAGTCCTAAAGGCAGTCTTTGGCATATCCGGATCCCAAATCTTCAGCTGATGATACCCTGCAAATCAATCTTTGAGAACACTCTGGCATATTGTAGCTGATCAAATAAGTTATCAATGTGCGGGAAAGAGTACATGTTCTTCATTGTAACCTTGTTCAACTGCCGATAACCAATACACACACGCATAGAACCATCTTTCTTCTTCACAAACAAGAAACAACACTCCAACTCTGCTAGGGCCATAAGATATGGTGGGATAAAAATGTGCTGAGTGACCGACAACAAGTCAATACCAAAATCAATATCCCTATCGGGTGGCATGCCCGGATGACATCTCACTACCAGAACTAACTCGATGGTAGGAGTATCGGCACTGACATCTCTCGCAAAGGCTAGATATCCATCACACCTCTTCTCAATCATCCGCTGAGGCATTAGAAATGACACAACCCTGCTAGGAACATAATAAAGTGCCCCTCCACTTTAACCGCGGCAAACCTGGCATAGCTAATGTCACAGTCTTCACGTGACAATCTGGAATAGCATGATCGGCAGACAACCAGTCTATGCCCAAGATCACATCAAAGTCTACCATACTGAGCAACAATAGATCAACTCTGGTCTCAAAAACACAAATGACAACTAAAGATGACCGATACACGTGGTCCACAACAATAGAATAACTCAGAAAATCACGAGATATATCCAAATACGGAGCAAAGTAAGATGACACATATGAATAAGTGGATCCCGGATCAACTTGTTGTTACCCAATTTTGCCCTCATATTTTATAATGTATCTAATATACTTTCAAAATATCATTTACATTATTACCCAATTTACAAGAGTTATATAAACATTTTCTATAGTTTTCCATAATCTTTAAAGGTTTAAAGTTGATTTTTTCGCATGCAATATGTTTAAATATTTATTAATTAACTCTTTAAATTGTTTTTAACGTCATTTAATCATCCAATTTATCATTCTATACCCTTATTCATTTTATAATATTTTATCTCTTTTTGCATAATTATATTTGTATTTTTTCTATTTTATCTATACTATTTACAATAAAAGCCTGTATTCTCTTCTTGAAATTCATTAATTTTTAAGAATTTCGTGTATTTAAATTGTAGCCCAATTTTGAGCTAATTATCGGACAATTACAACGGCCCAACTGCCCAAAAGCCCCTGGCCCTGTCTTTTAGCCCAAACCAAATGACCCCTTTATTCAAATTAGGTAAAAAGATTCCCCTAAATTGTAGCGCCAGAAAAGACCACAACTCATCCACCCGGTGGTGGAAAGACACCGGACCAATCCCTAAAGAAATGTGACAATCTACCTTCGTCCCAAAGTTCAATCCCAATAGTTACAGAACCCAAAACTGGCGCTGGAGCTAGTGGAGGAACAAAGCGCCTAGGACCCAAAAATCCATCTACAATGAATTCTAAGGCAAATTGGGCGATCCCAATTGTAGAATCATCTTCACAAAAATCGTCAAAAGCAACAGAAGAGATTTTGGACTACTCAACCATAGAAGTGGAACATGAATCTGGTGGCCTATGGTCGGAGGAAAATAATTCAACTAAGCCACCTAAATGCATGTCTCTTTGTCTTGTTGAGGAGAACACAATCACCACCTCATATGGGAAGGAGCCCGATTCAAATGTGTCAATTTTGCAATAGATGGATATAGCTGAACTTAGCACTCCAAATGTTCGACGAAATGACACCAATAGCTTCAACCAAATTTAGACTGTCACAAGCATTGCCGATGTCTTAAGGCACCAAGAGGAACAAATGGTCAAAGCTTCAGAACAAGTCATCCAAAAATCATGTGGCACTCCAAATATCAAAATTGATGGACCTCCTGTTGGAATGATGCAAAAACTCCCTACTTTAATGGAAATAGAGCAAGAAAATGCCACACACTTAGACAATTCAGTTGCAGTAGGTGTTCATGTTCTCACACAATAACCTAAGTCTACAGCTCTAAACCAAGGTGCACAGACCATACATAATCATCATCGAAGTTCTCCTATATGTCCACAACAATTGAAAGACAAACGCATTCAAGCTACCCCTCAATTCAAGCAAAATACAATATCTAAACGGTCAACAACAAAAATACCCTACAAAAGATTTCACCCAACTTTGACAAACCTACCCACACCAAGCCCACAAACTAACATTCTACACTTAATCAGACACTGAATAATGTCAACATTGGTAACCAACCTAAGGATCTCAACACCAAACCAAAACAGCCACCTAACACTTTCGCACCACCTCCACCCACAGTTAAACACTCCTATGTTACCATATTAAGAGCCAGGCATGAAGCTGAGTAAGAACCGATCGAATTCACACCACTCAAATTCACTACAAAGCAAAGCCAGCCTGCAGTCATCTTTGACAGACATGACTACATGATAAAACTAGCAGCCAGGTATAGGTTCACAATGGTTGGGAAACTTTCTAACACCAATGCCAAGAATGGAGATCATCAGAAAAAGTTTTGTGGCACAAGCTGAGCTAAAAGGAGGGGTCAAAATAGCACATTTCAATGCTAGAACAATCTACATAGATTTGGACAATGAGTATGATCATGTCACAGTATGGACTAGACAATTCATGTACTTACAGGGGCAAATGATGAAACTGGAAGCATGGACTCCCACCTTCAATCCCAATGAAGATTCACCAATTGTCCCTTCATGGGTGGTGGTGCCGGAACTACCTTGGCACTTCTATTATATGAAGCTCTTGATAGTCTTACTATCTCCAGTAGGAAAGGCTTTTCACTTGAACTTGGCTTCTTTTCAAAAAATCAGAGGAACTATGGCTAAGATTAAGATACAAGTTGACTTAACAAGCCAAGACCCAATCATGTCTGGTTAGGATTTGATGAAGACGAGAATGCTGATGGAAGGTGGCTTGAAGTAGAATATGAAAATATCCCTGAGTACTGCCTCTATTGCAAACATCAGGACCACAACTCACATGAATGCCCTATCATGATGAAAGATGAGGAAAATAAGAAGCAAAAAGACCAGAATGCAGCTGAAGGCCACTAGGAAAATCAACAAAATCAACAATCAACTCAGAATCAAGTCACTCAAAAGGAGAACCAAATCAAGGAAGCCAAATCCAAACACCAACAACATTCAACAAGACCATAGAAACAAGGTGGGCCAACCACCAGACAGACTAAGGAAACAAAAACTAAGAACCCATAAGGAAAGGAACATCAACAGTCTATCACAATCAATGAAAAGGAAGGATGGAAAACATAGAGGAAGAGATAATTCAAAGTGCAAAACAATAATATGTAGCACCAAACTTCCACATCAAAGCAAGCTATAGGATCATAAAAGGTTAGTGAAACCTCACAAGTTGAAACACAAATTGATACACAAGCACTATCAAACAGAGAGACACAACAGAAAAATAAAGAAACCCCCACGATGCAAAAACAATCCTCTATTAGTGCTCCTACAGCTCCGTAGGAGAGGAGTCCTCATCCTACATTGACTTCTACTATTGAAATAGCAGTCGTAAAGGGAAACTATCAAGAAGAACCTAGCTAAGCTGGGAGTGGGGACCCAAAAGGGGGTGGGATTCCTCATGCTCTACATGAGAGTGCGCTGACACATAATCTAAACCAGCACAAGATGGACCATACCTTTACTAATACCTCCAATCAACTTCCAGACACTCATTCAGATGAGGAGACTAATATGGAAATCAGTAGTTCTGAGGAAAATCAGTCAGCTATCATTAAACAACTAGCTAAAGGCAAGGCAAAAGCTTCTTATGATTTCTCCATTCAGATACCAAAACCAAAAAATAATTCAAGCCAGAAGAAAAGAAGAGCAATGAGAAGGAAAAATAAAAAATGACATCAGTAGAGCAAAATCAAATGCAGGATTCTAATGTCCAAAAAAAAGAGATTTCTGGAGAGGAGATTCTCAACATTGATTGTGCTACAAGATACCTTGAAGATGATGAATACAAACCCATCCAATCTAAGGATGAACCTATGGAATGGTCGTAAGAAGAAAATGATCACAATGATCAGCTTTCTGAACTTCTCATTGAAGCTGTAAATGGATCATCTAATAAATAGGAACTCATCATGACACAAAACCTATCATCCATGATAGACCCTCACCAAGAGTTACCAGAAGTAAAATAGCTGTAGCCACCAATATACCACCAAAATCCACAACCCCATCAAAACATCAATGATTAGTACACTTACATGGAATGCAATAGGTATTAGGACCTCAGGAGTTATTGAAAGACTCAGAATCCTAAAGTAACTTCACCAACTATATCTTATTGTTATCCTTGAACTCTTCCCGGATAACATTTACATCAACTACATTAGACTTCAGCTCTCTATCCACCAAGCAACTTCCAATGTCAATGACAAAATTTGGGTATTCTAGGATAAAGAATTCACAACTACGGTTCTAGATTCTTGTGAACAACAAATATCTATTGAGATGAAACATGTGGAGGATGGAAATACTTTTAACCTCAAATTTATTTATGCCAAATGCAAACTAGTGATGAGGAGACCCTTATGGGATGTCCTGAGACATAAATCTTCCATATACACCATCCCTTGGCGTGCCATAGGGGATTTCAATGTTATAGCATCTGTAGAGGAGAAACTTGGGAGTATTCCTTATCAGATGAGTAAATGCTTGGATTTTTTTAGCATGATTGAAGATAGTGGTCTGGTGGATCTTGGCTATTATGGTCACAAATACACCTGGTCAAATGGTAGTGGACCAAATTCTATTGTTTGGAAGAGACCTGATAGGGGTCTAGTGAATGACCAATGGTTGATTGCTTTCCCTACAACTACTATTTCTCATCTAGCTTCAGCAGGTTCTGATCGTAACTCTCTCATGATGGAGATCAAGTGGGCAGGAGATACTTCAAATTTCTCAACTGCTGGGTGGACAATGAGAAATATATGCCACTAGTGGAGGAGGTATGGAACAAAGAAGTTACAGGCAATCCTATATGGATATTCCATCAAAAACTCAAAGCACATATTAATGCTTTGAGAATATGGTCCAGACAGGAATATAGAGACATTTTTCAGAAAGCCAAACAGTTTGAACAACATGTCAAAGATGCAGAGAAGACATGGGCACAAAGTAATTCAGAGAATGAAAGAATTACACTTCAGGGACTCAAAGCTCAATATCTCAAGTACATGAAACTTGAAGAGTCAATCCTCAAGCAGAAAACTAAGTTACAGTGGTTAAAAGAAGAGGACGCAAATTCCAAATACTTTCACAGCTTAATGAGGGGTAGAAGAAGAAAGTTATACATTCACAAGATCAAGGATGAAGAAGAAAATTTGGTACAGGTGATGAGGCTATAGGCCATGCAGCTTGTGACTATTTTCAAGAACTCTTTTCTGATCCAGGAGGTACTATCAGAGAAGATATACTCTCATGCATCCCAACCATTATCACCCCTGAACACAACAATGCCATTTCCACAGACCCTATAATGAATGAACTAAAAGAAGTAGTCTTCTCCATGAATCCTATAAGTGTTGCAGGCCTTGATGGTATGAATGGTAAGTTTTACCAAACTTGTTGGGAAATCATCAAGTATGAGTTGATAAAGGTTGTGTTGGCTTTCGTTGGAGAAAGCACCAAGCCCAGATGCATGACAAGTGCATGTCTTGTCCTACTTCCTAAAGTGGAATTTCCTAACTCCGTTACACAATTTAGACCAATCAGCCTCAGCAATTTCATCAACAAGATCATCTCCAAGATCAATAGTACAAGATTGGCCCCAATTCTTCCCATAATCATCTAAACTAATTAGAAAGGCTTCGTTAAGATGGGAAATATTTTTGAAAACATCATGCTTGCAGAGGAAATTGTCTATGGCATCAAAAAGCCTAACATTGGGACCAATGTTGTTATTAAATTAGACATGGCCAAAGCCTATGATAGAGTCTCATGGAGATTCACATGTATCATGTTGAGAAGAATGAGATTTTGTGAAAGAATCATTGACATGATCTGGAGAACTTTGTCCAATAATTGGTATTCAGTCATGATTAATGGCACCAGGTGTGGCTTCTTTCAATATACAAGGGGCCTAAAACAAGAGACCCACTAGCTCCTTCCCTGTTCATTATTGGAGCTGAACTACTTTGCAGGATGCTTAATGACCCCAACCATGATCAATTTTTTAATGGCTTCTATATGCAAAGGAGAGCACCACAGATTAATCACCTCAGTTTTGCAGATGACATTATCATATTTACCTCAGGAGGTAGAGTTTCACTTCAACAAATCACGAAAAGCTTAAGCAACTATGAAGAATGTTCAGGATAAAAAATCAACAAGGATAAGAGTCAGTTCATGACGTCACCTAGAGCTTTTCAGTTTGCTATTAGAAGGATTAGAACAGAAAAAGGTTTCTCTAAGAGGGAATCTCCTCTATCTTACCTAGGATGCCCTTTGTATATAAGTAGGCAGAGGATCATTCACTACAATAATCTCACAACTAAGACTGTAGGTAAAATCAAAGGCTGGCACGAAAAAAGTTATCCTATGGTGGCAAGGCTACTTTGATAAAACGTGTGCTGCAATCAATACCAATCCACCTCTTGTCTGCAGTGTCTCCTCCAAAAACTGCTATGAAGCAGATTGAGAAATTGCCAGCAAACTTCTTTTGGGGTCTGGAAAAGGACAAATTGAAGTATCATTGGGCTTCTTGATAGAAACTGGCCTATCCAATGAAAGAGGGTGGTCTGGGATTTAGAACAATTCAGGATGTCTGCAAATCAATGTAGCTCAAACAATGGTGGCACCTCAGGACCTCTCAGTCTCTATGGAGAAATTTCCTTAGAGCCAAATACTGTCAAAGGTCCAATCCCATATCCAAAAAATGGGACACTAGCCAGTCACAATCATGGAAGAGGATGATGATTAACAAAAAGGAGGCTGAGCAAGCTATTCAATGGAGACTTCACTCAGGAAACAGTCTGTTCTGGTGGAATAATTGGTTAGGAACAGGACCTTTGGCTGACCGTAGAATTGGTGGAGGCAGGCTTGGTAACACCCCTATTTCCTGTTTCTGGAGGGAGGGTCAATGGGATCTTCAGAAACTAAATGAAAATGCCTCATACCACAAGATCTAAGACATCATTCAAACCCCTATTCATTACCAACCTCATACCTTAGATGATGCCATTTGGACACCAACTGTTAATGGTAAATTCATTTGTGCCTCTGCTTTGGAACTCATCAGAAAGAAGAAGCAACCTAACTTCTCCAACATAATGACCTGGCACAAGAAAATACCTTTTAGATGGTCCTTCTGCCTGTGGAGAGCTCTTAGAAACAAATTGCCAAATGATGATATGGTGCTTTTATTTAGTAACCCTACTGTATCCAAATGTGTCTGTTGCACAAGACCTGCAAATGAAACTATGGTTCACATTTTCAATAGAGGTTCTTTTGCTAGCTATGCTTGGAGAAAATATGGTGGCATAGCAGGAATACAAACTGACAACAAGCCTCTCAAGATTCTCTTGATGACTTGGTGGATGCAGAAAAGTCATAATGAAGTCCAAATGTAAGTCCTTGACAGCATGCCTATTATTATCTGCTGAAACCTTTGGAAGAACAGATGCAGTGCAAAATATGGAGGAAAGGCATCATCCATGGCCAGGGTCTTGTTCTCTATCAACTTAGATGTTTCAATGCTGCTGAAGACATGTTTCCCTTATATCTCCTGGACCTTCAACTGGAATGAACTATATCTAATAGTGGAACAAATTAAACACCACACCTATATCACTCAAATCATCTGGCAAAGACCTGAAGCACTTTTTGTGAAGGTCAGTAGCGATGGGAGTTCTCTAAGTAATCCAGGAAGAATAGGTGCAGGGGTAATCATCGGAGATCATACCAGTGAGTTTATCCATGCCATTGCTACCCCCCTTGGAGAAGGTACTAACAATCTTGCCGAAGTAGAAGCAACCATCATAGGAGTGCAATGGTGTTTGGAAAATAGATTTCACAAAGTCCACCTTAAGGAAGATTCAGCTCTACTTATCTAGTGGCTGAACAAAATGAATCCCCCTGGACTCTAAGGATGAACGTGCAAAAACTTAAAGCACTCAGCTCATAGTGTGAGGAATTCATATCAACATATTTGTATAGAGAAGCTAACTGCCCAGCAAATTCTTTATTTAAGTTAAGTCATGAGCTGCCAGCAATGACCCATTTCCACTTCTCATCAGCTCTACCTAACCACATTAAAGGACAGATCTTATAAGATTCCATTAGCACTCTAGCTTTTAGACATGAAACAAAATAGCTAATCATATCACCAACGCAGAAGTCCTCGCAATCTCCAACACACTTCACCAATTATCTATACTTCCAATCTACTGCACCAATGATCAACCAATCCAAACGACTACCTATATTCTTCACCTACAACCGGAAGTCTTTCACCCAGTTTGACACCAACAAGACACAACCATCCACCCAACCTCAAACCACTAGTCCATTTCAATTACCCTACAGCCTCACTAACACAAACCGCACTCCCACAAACCACACTCAACCAGCAAGCACACCGATCCTAGAACCCACAAGAACCTGAGATCAGGCACAAATACCATTCTTAGAAGCCACAAGAACCTGAGAATTCCCTCACACTGAACTCTTAACCTTCAAAAAAAGAACTGAGAGGAGAGAACTACTGCTGCAAAACAAGAAGTAGAAAATGTTGCTTTTACACTAACTTTGTTTTCATTTTTGCAAATATTTATACATGTGCCCTGCTTAACCAATTGACATACCCTCTGTGTGTGGTATCAGTACAATATGTACTCGTTCTACTGAGGGCATCTCAATCGCTTAAAGTAGGTCCTATTTTGACTACCTCAAATAGATTGCCACTTACCATACAACACACAACTCCCCCCAGTTAACCTTTGCCTTTTCATGCCTCCTTCTCATTACTAGGAGGAAAAAATAAGGCAACACTTGGAGCTGGACTTCCTCAACTCAGAGTGTACAACAGGAATCCCAACATGCAAAACACTGAAATCCTCTACAATTCACTGATGCAGAACTAGTATATGCTGCAGGACACCAACATTCGAGCCATCATCAATTGGTACCTCAACATAGTTCCAATAGCTTCAGCTTCAAAACAGCTAACCAATTTGTTTATTTTTGAAGGTACCATATTGAGTGATATGTCCTTACCATTGAGATGTTCTCAGAGTGTGGTATTAGCACATTTGTGCTCAATCTACTAAGAGCTGGTCAAAGACTCAAGGTATGTCAGTTCCTAAATATCACACACTTGTGCATGCATTTAACAGGTATCCATTAGGACATATCTAGCTGCCCTGCACTGCTTTTCCATCAGCTGTCAAATGAATAAACTTACATACTACAACAGCATCTTCACAAAGGGATCTGCCTCAGCTCCCAGAACCTATCATCTCAACTTGTCTGCTTCACTGCCTCCTGGTCAAAGTAACCAACAACTGCTCAATCTCTTCTTTCAAGAACATCATGCATAAGCAGCAACCTCAATCATATACATGGGCTCTTTTGATAATTATCTTCAACTTGGCTTTCTCTGGACTCATCATAAAAGCAAAGTTGAAGATAGTTCCTCACACAATCATCAGCTTTTTGTCGTTCTCCATAGGGAGATTCTACTATAGATATAGGTCTTATTGTATATGGACCATGCACTTTCAACTCAACCACATAGCAAATTTAGGTTCACATGTGCATTTCTGTATAACTGACCTAGCCTCATTTCATCATGTTTTTCTTTACCCAAATGCCTATCGTTTATGGATAGGCAATTGGCACACCATTATAGGTCTAACTTTACATAGTCTTCAGGATCCATTTGATTGTCAAGTTAGGATAACCAAGTGTGTATCCACCATATTCTCAGAAGTTAGGTTTTGGTCCCCCTCCAAAGTTGTACTCTATTTTACATTTATGAAAATTAACCTAGGCACAATGCATAGTGGATTGCCACAAAAAAACCCTAGTAGTTGCTGCATGTTTTCTCTCCGATTCCGACCTAGAAATGGAATCAATCTACGATTTACTTACCTTATTAGCATTCTCTCGTTACTGGTCGTCCGTTTATGGTATTACTTAGGTACTTGCCTAACATTAGCAAGTATCACTTCCGAGATCTGACTTGGATAACTCGAATCTTTGGGATTTGGACGGTACTCCCTCCATATACACTCAACAAGTAATGATTTGCTCCTTTGGTTTGATTTTCAAATAGTTAACCCAACTAGGGTTTGAGATTTTCCATCTCTTATACCGATTCTGATTTGTATGAGATATTTGCTTGCCTTATTTATGTTTAATTGACTATTTTCATATTTTTTTGTACCCCGTTTGAGATCCCTAGTGCGAGCACTGCTTGGAGCTCGTTTGAAGCTCTTATGAACTATGACGCACTAGGTTTGGAATTCTTGCTGTTGTTCTTACGTCACTACTGGAACTTGGTGATTCTTCTCATTGGTGTTAAATCTGCAATTGGTAAGTGTTCCTCAAAATTATGCTTTTTCCCTGTCTGTGTTCATGCTTCTAACATCTCTGTTATGTGGGCCTTTCAAAGCCAATATGATACTATTCCAACCTTTGCTTTGAATTTCTTCTGCAATCTTTCATCTGAACTTGTATAAGTCTGCATATGTTCAATCAATATAGTCAATTTGGAATAATTCTAGGCTGTTATGCTTGTTCGAAGCTGTTATGTTTATGTATTCTTAATTTCTTACATTGACTGTTTAATACTTGCATTGAAACTCCTAGGGAATTACTTCTTGCCTAGAATTTTCTTCAATAAATCTTTTTCTGCTGAACCCTTTTTGTGTACTATACTGCTACCCTACAAATTCACCATCTCATGTTACAACACTGTCTTTATGATTAGCCAAACATGTTGCTCTGTTGTTGGAGAACTTTAGTGTTGTGCTTCGACTTGTTCAATCCTACATTCTCTAGTATTGTCGACTGTTATAGACCATGCTCACTAGTTTGTTTGTTATACTATTTAGGCTCTAATGATAGAAACCTGCATGTGAAACTATTCTCTTGACTATAACCGTACCATACTTTTATGATTAAAGTTTCCTAGTTCTAAAAATCCCTTTGATTAATCCTAGATCATGCCTTACTCTCGATTTGATTTTCTAGAGAACTGGGCGTGTGTTTGTGTCCACTCTGATAACTCAATAGATATGCCTCTTAAGTCCTCCAAATGTGTGACTATGTTCAGTATGCTACACCCTTTCCTTTGTCTAATAATTGCTCAATCATGAACTTATGTTGTTTTCTATGTCAAGCTTGCCACATTGAAACGGAATCCTATTGGTTCTCCTAACTGTTGTGATCCCATAGCTTCTAAATGCAAGTGCCAATATGCTTCTTTTGTAATCTTGTCCCTATGAGGTATTATTGTTAATAGACTACAAAATTGTTAATTGGTTGCCATGTGTTTTGTGTTACCTTATGTAGTTGACTGATTAATCTGCAGTTGCTGGGTAAATGGGTCCTACATCTGGTCCTGGTATGAGCTCATGTGTGGCCTCGAGCTGTGCAATAGGTATATCTCCTATTTGAGGTGTGTTTAGATTTGGGTCTGCTATTCGTGTGAAAGTGAGCTTGTTGAAGGCCCAGGCAGTACTAGGTTATTTTCCTTTGGGCCTGTTTTTTTTATTAGGCCTACAATCGTTCAATGTGTAATATTTATACATGTATTCATTATTTTGAGCTTGTAATAATTCATAAATAAAACAGTTGGGGAGTGAGTGAAATGGAGGAGCGAGTATACTTTAATTTTTGTATGAATGGGTAGAGAACATGCCTATTGTGTCTACATGCTTTGTTTGCTACTTTGTTCGGCATGCTTTACTTCTACACATTAATATAAATCATGCCTATAGGAATTCAACACTTCATTTACTCAAATTGTCTAGTGCCTGCACATTATTAGAATATGTTTGTGAGAGTTTAAGTGATTTACTTGTTCCGATGTCTACTTCTATTCGCTATTAGATAGCATGCCTATAGGATCGTATTAATATATGCCTTTGCTAATACTCATCTAGATACCATGTCTATAGGGCTTTAATTGATTAAGTAATCGACTGCTTCTATTATCTTATTACACTACCCGCATGGATAACATGCCTATAGGAACAAGCACAATAAATCAACGTTCAAATACCAACTATTAGAGAACCTACCAATAAGATATTGCTACTCGCTTAGAAAGCATGCCCATAGGATCAAACACGGGTAATTCTGAGTTTCAAAATGGCTCCACTGTCCTGCTGTGCAAATCACAGAGAGATCAAGTCTATAGGATTTATATCTTGCAATCTGTAATTTAAATAAACTGGACGATGACACTGCTCATGAGATGTTTTAAACTGTGTAGTCACATAGAAGCCATGTCTATAGGTATCAAATGACTCTAATACACCTTGATTTTGAAACTGCCTACTGTATAATCCGAAACTTGTTCGCGTGCTTTGTTGCTTATGTGTGGAGGCTAACTTGAGCCATTTGTTATTTTTTTTGAAGTCCTACTTGTTTTAAATGTGCGCCTAGTCTTATCATTTTGAGCACCCTAAGTAAAGTCTTGAACCACCCAAATAGAAGGTCCAAAGCCTCCTGAACTGTAGGCATAGGACGACTAGTGCACGCATAGGACACGGTTTAGAATTGAACTACAGTGCTTTAGGTAAACAACTTTAATATAGTAATTGGGATAGTCTGTGCCCGCTAGATAATATGAGAAACCCCTACTCTAAGGGAGTTGCGAAGTATTATTTATGTTACAGGGGGTGATCCTTCAGGCTAAAAAAACATAGGACCACCCTTTTATATTTTGTTTCTCGCGCCTTCATTAATCTTAGAGCAATTAAGTTGTATCTTGTAACCCCCAAAGACTTATACTGATCATTTAACTCCTTTACATATGAAATTTGCTTTACACCTGTTGATATCATAGTTGAATGTTTAAACATTCTGTCTTCCTTCACTTGCATTATCACATAGGACAATTATAATCCAATTATCCCACATAGCGTTAATTTTGGCTGGGACCCACATTTGTGGACCTCGAAGAGTGCCTAGCACCTTTTCTTTGAAGTAATTTGGGCCCTTACCCGATCTTTGGTAACACGGACAAGTTTAAATAGAGTTATTTACAAATAGGTGCCCTAACGCATCTCAAAATCGTTAGGTAGCAATTCTTCTCTTTAATACCCATTTAAAAGAGTTGTCACAAGTCGAAACACGTTTTCACGAGAAATGGGGCGCGACGGCATGGCAACTCTGCTGAGGATATACTTAGGCTCTTACCATAATGAAGCTTCGCTTATGTGAATTAATGGATTATTTGATGACATGTACATCCCTTCCCTATTTCCCTAATTTGCTTAAACTGCTATGACATGTACATCCTCTCCTTATTTCCTTTATCGTGTTTAAGACTGCTATATCATGTCTCTTCCATCCCTATCTCCTTATTTGCTTCATTTAATTCCGTTCTCGCACATTTTCATGAGTTAAACTGACTTCTCTCTTTTGTATTTCCTTTTTTCCCCTTTTCTTTCTCTTGCTCATCTTTATCATATTATTTACTGTTTTTATGTACTTTTATCATGCAAATATCTGGCAACGTGTTACTATTTTTACATAAAGCATGCTTTTAACATCATACTCCACTCATGCTTATTATCAACATAGCGGCGCTTAATGAGTATCCGCGCTTTCCTAAAAAATACCCTTTTAAATCGGAAAGGATTATTAGCGACAGACTAGTCGATCAGCGGTGTAGTCGATGGTCCTGTGCCTTTCCCTCTCAAGTCGTCCACTTGAGAGTACCAGTCTAGACCCTTCTAGAAACCATACTCTGATTTGAAATGTACATGCATCATGCTAAACTTAGTATGGATTGCAACGTCATTTACGCATCAACCCACTCAGGTAAATCTTGTCCAAAGTCCAAAGGGATTTCCATAATCCCAAAGGACACAATCATATTATGTGCATTGCTTGGAAAAACATGCCAATATATTGACCATTATTGCATAAATAGTCAAATCTAGAGGAGGGAAAGGGCTAAACTTTATTTGTTTGTAGAAAATGAACCATGAAATCCCTAGGTTTGGTATGGTCCAGAATATCCTGCCTCTACTAATTGATTGGTGGAATGACCTTACACCGTGCGACAGAAATCACATGAGGAGAGTACTGGGTAACTTGCCATCTTTGCTGAATATTTGACCCAACCTAGAATTAATTGAGGCAGCCACCATGTTCTGGGATAAAAATATAGATGTTTTCCGATTTGGCAATATAGAAATGACTCCTCTTATGGAAGAAATAGGGGGTTTCACCAAGTTACCATGGGATAGTCTGGGTCTACCCGGGCCAGAAAATCTCACCCCATGCGGTTTTCTGAAAATGCATGATTTTAAGAAGAACGACGACCTGGTCTGCCTGAAGAAATCATAAATCCCCTTTGAATTTCTCTATGGGCGATATGGGCACAGCAAATCATATCTCCTGCATCATGAGGAGCTAGCCATTACTTCCTTAGGATGGGTACACCGCTGGGTCTATGTCTTCATATTCTGTATCTTGGGTTTGTTGATCTTTCTGATGTGAGGAGGGAGAATTCAAACTGGCTTAGCCATGGTCGCCAGGACCGTGATGGAGGGTATCGAGGGGCAGAAATACACCATCATCCCTATGATCTTAGCTGAGATGTACCATGCTCTAGATCGGTGCAAGCATAGGTTTGGACATTTCAAGGGTTGTAATCTCCTACTATAATTTTGGCTGCTAGAACACTTTCAAAGGGCAAATTATCGCCAGGAGCTCTTACGTAGGCCATTGAATGACTACATAGCCAGTCATCACCCAAAGAAAATTTTCGCCAGACAGGCTTGCAAAGCCTGGGAATGCTATAGGCTGGGTGCATTTCTTCTATAATCTGACAGACGAGCAAGTGCATTGGATTTTCGAGTGGTTCCCTAGTAGCGAATTCATCATCAGGTCCAAAGGGACTACTCATCTAGTATTGATTGGGTTGCGAGGAATTTACCCTCACGCTCCTACAAGGGTAATGAGGTAAGCTGGGAGGAAACAAGTCATACCTCGATTTTCCAACATTGTTCAGTATAAAGCGGATTTCAAAGGAATATGAGGATATCTTTCGCATAGTCCTAGGATGACATGACTGGATTGATCACATCCATAGTGGCCTAGAAGCTACCTACTAACCCTACATCTCCGCCAGTAAAACAGAAGCTCATGATATTCAAGCCAGATATGAGTCTAAAGATAAAGGAAGAAGTTACCAAGCATATCAAAGCCAAGGTACTTCGGGTGGTCGAGTATCCAACTTGGCAAGCCAACATTGTCCTAGCTCCGAATAAGAATGGAAAGGTCAGGGTATGCATTGACTATCAAGATCTGAACATAGCAAGCTCTAAGGACGATTTCCCATTACCCAACATACACATACTGATCGACAATTGTGCCAAGCATGAACTCCAGTCCTTTGTAGATCGCTTCGCAGGATATCACCAAATTTGGATGGACGAAGAGGATGCCAAAAAGAAAACCTTCATCACCCATGGGGAATATATTGTTACTAAATGATGTCGTTTGGTTAGAAAAATGCCGGTGCTACCTACATGAGGGCCAGGACTACTCTTTTCCAAGATATGATACACAAGGAAATACAGGTGCGTGGATGACATCATCAAGTCTAAGAGAAGTTCGGATCACATAGCAGACCTGAGGAAGTTTTCGACCGACGTCGTTAATACAATCTGAAGCTAAAACCTGCAAAATGTGCTTTCGGAGTCCTTGCTGGAAAGTTGCTGGGTTCCATCGCTAGTCGTCGTGGTATTGAGTTACACCCATCAAAAATCAAAGCTATTTAGGACTTGCCACAGCCAAAGAGCAAGAAGGATGTGATGAGCTTTTTGGGACGCCTCAATTACATTAGCCATTTTATAGCACACTCAACGGTAATATGTGAGCAGATTTTCAAAATGCTTAGGAAAGATGCTGCGACAAGCTGGACCGAAGAATGTCAAAGGGCTTTCGATAAAATCAAGGAGCACTTGTCCTAAGTCGCCCGTGTTAGTCACACCGGAGCCCGGAAGACCTTTACTACTGTACCTATCCGTGTTGGATGGAGCCTTTGGTTGTGTCCTGGGGAAACATGATAAAACCGGAGGAAAGGAGCAGGCGATATACCATCTGAGTAAGATGTTCAAACCTTACGAAGACCGATACTCTTAGTTGGAACGCACCTGTTGTGCCTTGACATGGATAGCCCAGAAATTGAGGCACTACTTCTGTGCATAAACCACATATCTCATATCAAGGATGGATCCACTGAAATACATCATTCAGAAACCATTCCTACGGGTAAGCTAGCAAAGTGGAAGATATTGCTAGGTGAGTTTGACATCATCTATATGACTCAGAAGGAGGTCAATGGGCAAGCATTGGCCGATCACCTGGCAGAGAACCACGTAGACAGAGAAACGAATCACCGAAGATGTATTTTCCCGATGAGGAAGTGATATTTGTAGGCGAGGATATTGCCAAAACATACGATGGTTGGAGGATGTTTTTCTACAGAGCCGCAAACTTCAAAGGAGTGGGCATCGGAGTTTTTTTGGTATCAGAAATCAGTCAACGTTAGCTGGTATCCTCCAAGCTCAGGTTCCCATGCACTAACAATATGGTAGAATACGAGGCTTCCATCTTGGGACTCAGATTGGCTATCGACATGAACAGTCAGGAGTTGCTGGTAATCGGAGATTCAGATATGCTGGTACATCAAGTACTCAGAGAATGCGCTACCAAGAACACTAAAATACTGCCATACCTGCACTGTGTGCATGATTTGATCAAGAGGTTCATGAAGATAGAATTCAAACATGTTCCGAGAATACAGAACGAGTTCGCAGATGCATTGGCTACCTAGTCTTCCATGATACAACACCAGACAGGTATTTTATTGATCCTATCCCGATAGAGATTCGTAAGCAACCAGCTTATTGTGCCCATGTTGAAGAGGAGTTCGATGGAAATACATGGTTTCACAATATCAAGGAGTATTTGGAGAAAGGAGAATACCCGAGAAATGCTACACGCTCAAAAATGTATGCTTCGAAGATTGGACAACCACTTCTTTCAGAGTGGAGGTATTCTGTATAGAAGGACTCCTGACTTGGCATTGCTGCGATGTGTCGATGCCAATGAGGTAACTAGATTGCTCGAAGAAATACACGCCAGAACCTGCGGAGCTCACATGAACAGGTTCGTTCTGGCCAAGAAGATATTAAGGGCAGGGTACCTCGGGATGACTATGGAGATAGACTGCATCAAATATGTTCAAAAGTGCCACCAATGCCAAATACATGCTGCTATGATATGGATGCCACCCAATGAACTCAATGTAACGAGTTCACCCAGGCCTTTCTCTGCCTGAGGAATAGATGTCATCGGACCGATTTCACCCGCTGCTTCAAAGGGACACAGTTTAATTTTGGTGGCTATAGATTACTCAAAAAATGTGTCGAAGCCATGTCCTACAAAGTTGCGACTAAGAAGGTCATAGCAGACTTCGTCCGAGATCGTATTATTTGCTAATTGGGAGTACCTGAGGCAATCATTACTGACAATGCTGCCAATCTCAACAGTGATCTGATAAAAGCCATGTGTGAAACATTCAAAATCAAGCACCGAAATTCTACAGCATATAGGCCGCAATTGAATGGAGCCCTGTAAACCGCCAACAAGAACATAAAAAAGATATTAAGGAAGATGGTAGATAACTACAAGTAATGGCAGGAGAAGTTACCATTTTCTTTGCTCGGATACCGCACCACAGTCCGCATGTCAACTGGGGCAACTCCCTACCTACTGGTCTATGGTACTGAAGTTGTTATACCCACTGAGGTGGAGATTCCTTCCCTAAGAATAATACAGGAGGCCGAGCTCAGCGATGTGAAATGGATACAGAGCCGGTATGAGCAACTAGCTCTCGTTGATGGTAAGAGGATGAATGCAGTGTGTCAGGGTCAACTCTACCAGAATAGAATGACAAGGGCTTTCAACAAGAAGGTTAGACCGAGGCAATTCACACCGAGGCAATTAGTGTTGAAGCGGATCTTCCCACCCCAAGACGAGGCAAAAGGAGTCTCCCACACTTTGCATGAGGCTAAGCACTGCCTCCATTATTCATAAGGCTAAACACTGCCTTCCCTTGCATGAGGCTAAGCACTGCATCTATTATTGCATAAGGCTAAACGTTGTCTTTCTTCGCATGAGACTAAGCACTGTCTCCCACACTTTGCATGAGGCTAAGCACTGCCTCCATTATTGCATAAGGATAAACATTTCCTTCCCTTGCATGAGGCTAAGCACTGCCTCTATTATTGCATAAGGCTAAATGCTGCCTTTCTTTGCATGAGACTAAGCATTGTCTCCCGCACTTTGCATGAGGCTAAGCACTGCCTCCATTATTGCATACTACTAAACGCTGCCTTTCTTTGCATGAGACTAAGCACTGTCTCCTCACATTGCATGAGGCTAAGCACTGCCTCCATTATCATATAAGGCTAAACGCTACCTTCCTCTACATAGGGCTAAGCACTGCCCTCATCATATACAAGGCTAAACATTGCCTTTCTCATTCTCGCATATGACTAAGCATCACCGTTCCCTTTCATAGGCAATCGATATCGCCGCATCTTTGCATTTCATGGGCTAAAACATCACCACATTTTCTGAAGCTGTCATAGTCTAAAGGCATCATCCTCATAGCCTAAGGACATCATGCCATGGCCTGAGGATCTCTCGAAACTGCATAACATTATTCAAGGGCGTCATAGTCTAGAGGCACCATCCTTATGGCCCGAGGACACCATAACATGGCTTGTGAATCCCTTATCATACACTTCGTGGCCCAGAATTTCATGGTCTAAAGACATCATCCTCATCTTCCAGAAGACGACTCTCATGGTCCAAAGGGAATGTGCATCATGTTTAAATTTCTGCAATAACTACGTATATTCGCGTGCCTTGTGTTTTAAGTTTTGCAGGTAACTTGGGAGGTAACTGTCTACAAAAGGGAGCAATTCTAGCTCCGGTTTCTGTTCATAATGCTCACATCCGCTGATTATCTCAAACGTAACCGATGATCGGTAATTCATCACTCTTTGTTCCGTAACTGCCCAAACATTTATCTTAAATATCCGTAACGTCCAAATTCACATTCATAGCTCCACTTGAAATCGCATGTTACTCATGACACTATCCTATCCAAAAGATCATTTTTTGAAACATATGACCACTCTCACAACAACTCATCGGCTTCATTCGCCGTTGGATCCAAAACTACACACGGCCTGATTCCCGTAACACCGGGATGTGTAGGCAACTCATGAACCAGGGTTCGGCCCAATATTTTCAAACACACCTCATCCTCACTCATTTCGGCCAAAATTTATCATCATTTTCTTAACCCGACAACTCTTTCATCATTCCCGGGTAAAGAGGGGCAGTTGTTGATACCTAATTTTGCCCTCATATTTTATAAAGTATTTCATATACTTTCAAAATATCATTTTGAATTGTTACCCAATTTACAAAAGTTATATAAGCATTTTCTATTCTATAATCTTTAAAGCTTTAAAATTGATTGTTTCACATGCAATTTGTTTAAATATTTATTAATTATCTCATTAAATTTTTTTTGACGTTGTTTAATCATCCAATTTATCATTCAATTACCCTTATTCATTTTATAATATTTTATCTCTTTTTGCATAATTATATTTCTCATGCCCCGACCTCGGGGAGCGCAACCGGTGCTCAACCGAGATAACCCGGTCGAGCAAGCTTGCTATATTTCCTTTTACCCAAATCACCCATAAATAAAGAGAAGATAAACGTCATTAATTAACACCAAGAGGTTTCGTGAACAACACTAATGCCATCACCATTAGTTACTTCATTTATAAATTCTCATATACATGCACTTTCATAGTTTGAAGTGGAACATGTAATACACATACGACATTACTATCTTGACTTTTCCAATACCAATGCACAACTGACACCATGTCTGCAGAGCCTCTAATACATACAAAAGAGTATAATAATAGTGTCGGCAACAAGGCTCCAGCAATACCTCAAAACATAATACACACAGAACAAAAGATGCACGACCCCGAAATGAAGTTGGCTCACCGAGTCAACTGGGAAGAGAGTGTACCGCTATCACGGGTAAATGCCCTCTGCTGTGGAACCACCTGCATCTATTAAAGATGTAATGCCCCCGAAAACAGGGACGTTAGTACATGTCGAATAATACTAGTATAAAAACCAAACAACTATACAAGGACTTGGAAATACAACATGAATATGATGAATCATGGTAACAATAAAAAGGCTTAGATAGCCTTAAAGTCAAAGAAAATTTATTAAGAGCTTCCAATAACATTTATAAATTTTAAGTCAGGGAAGCTCTGCAACTACTTTTATACAAAGCGGCCCTGCCGCCTCACCCCAATGTATGTGGGTGAAGGTGCAATCACAATACCAGAAACTCTACACAAAGCGGCCCTGCCGCATCACCCTAATGTATGCGGGTGCAGGTGTATTCACATTACCACAAACTCTACACAAAGCTGCCTGCCGCCTCACTCCAATGTGTGCGGGTGGAGGTATATTCACAATAACACAACTCTACACAAAGAGGCCCTGCCGCCTCACCCCAATGTATGGGGGTGGTGGTGTATTCACAATACCACAACTCTATAAAAAGTGGCCTGGCTTCCCAAAACACTATCTATATTTCAATCATCCTCGTTCTCTCCGTACAGGTGACGTCGAGTGAACAATGTCGCGTCAGAGCTAAAATGCTCGATTCTCCTCCGTCCACCAGTGAAAAACCACCGAACCGGTCTCAAAAAAAGCGACTTTCAATTGTGCACCACCCCAACAAACCTCATCTCAAATCATCAACCCATCTGCGACAGACTTGCAAGTGACCATTGGGATCACTGTAGCAAAAAATCGCCTGAGAGCTCTCGAGATTTCCTCACTCAATTCTGAGCCAAATCGAGCCTTCCAAGTGCTCGAGATCCTTCTCCAAGGCCATAGCAATCTCCACACCAAAATTTGGAAGCTTTCACCGCTAGAAATGGGAGTTCCGACCATCTGAACTGCCCGGAAATACACCAGTTGGTCGGGCAAGGTGTTCTACTAAAACAATTGGCCAAAAATCAATGCCAATTGATTTCTTAAGTTCAGGAGATTGATTTCCGACCATGACACCAAATTACTATTGAGCCATTCGTCACAATATTGCAAAAATAAATTACAACAGTGTCGCGCCCACCAGGTGTTCGACAAATGCACCAGACACATTTGAGGCCCAATTGAGGGATCATGTTACTCCTCAACAATCTCAAGCTCATAAGGAAGTTAGTCGTCAATCAAAAATACAAGAATCACCTCAAAAGTCTTATGATCATAGGCTTCCTCCTTCTACTGAAGCACAGCTTATCAACAGTACCAATAATACTAGCAATGTTGTTGCTCTCTTAGAAATAGATACGCACACTGGTGATCAAACTCAACCACCTCCCTCAAAAAATAAGGCCACCGATGATGTTGTTCTGCTTTCATCTACTGTGGATAACTAGACCAAGATACATCCTTCAACATCAGCACAAGCTCCAGTGAAGATTTCCTCTAACTTTGACAAGCCAAAAAACTCCAAAAAAAGACCAAAGCCACCAATGAGAGATTCACTAGCCCCACCTAGTGCCATACCAGCAATTCAAGATACACCAACCACCACCAAGCCACCTCAACCAATCACCAGTAGCACAAAAGGTAAAACACAAACCAGTTCAACTCCACCTCCCTCTACTGTCACTCAATCTTTTGTCACTAGACTAAGAGCCAGACATGAAGCTGAAATTGCTCCAATACAATTCACTCCACCAGTCATTACCACAAAGCAAGGGAAAGCTGCTGTGATTTTCAAAAGTGAAGAATACATGATCAAGTTTGCAGAAAGATGTAAGTTCACTGTGGTAGAAAAATTCCTCAACAAAAACATGCCAAGAATGGAGGTGATGAGAAAGAGCTTCATAGCGCAGACTGAACTTAAATGTGGTGTTAAAATAGCACACTTCAATTCTAGAACTATTTACATTGATCTGGACAATGAATATGATCATGCCACAGTTTGGACTAAGCAGTACATGTACATCCAAGGACAACTGATGAAGTTGGAGGTGTGGAATCCTACCTTTAAACCTAATGAAGACTCACCAATTGTACCTATATGGATTGTCATCCCAGAACTACCTTGGCACTTGTACTATATGGAGATCTTAACCCCACTGCTATCAGCTATTGGCAAAGCTCTCTTCTTAGACCTTGCTTCTTTTCAAAAAATTAGAGGTAGTGTTACTAAGGTTAAAATGCAAATGGACCTCACTAAAGATAGACCTACCCATGTATGGCTAGGCTATGATGAGGATGTCAATGGTGAGGGGCAATGGCTAGAGATCCAATATGATAACCTCCCTGAGTACTGCATATACTGCAAATACCAAGGTCATGCTATCCACACTTGTCAAACTAAACTGAAGAAAGAGGAACACCAGAGAAAAAAGGATGAAACAGCAGCTGTCACCAACACTCCACAGCTCTCCACTCAAAATTCCACCAAAGACAATCAAACAACAGGTCCTCAGAAGGTAAGAATTCAGAATCCTACACTACATGTAGCAGCAAAGGATCACAATGGACCAAACAGCAGAGGAACCTCAGAGAAGTGCAGAACATCAAACAGCAGGAGCTCCTCCTTCAAATGATGAATGGCAAACACAAAAGAAAAAACACTTCAAAAGCACCTCCCAAACCAGCAAGAAGCAGCAACAAATTTACCTACCAAAGCATAATGTAGCACAACCTGCTGCTGCGTCCAATCTGTCACTCAGCAAGATCACACAGCCAAATACTAGCTCTACTGCTCATCAGGTTACCTCAGAAGTAATGGCTCATACCAATACTACTGGGGCTTAAAAACTTGTATCTCACCCCCACATCCCCCCTGTCAATTCTGCTGTCAATGAAGTTACTGGAGGATTGGAGTTTTGTCAGGAGAAACCTAGATCAATACAGGTTGGGGCACCTTTTGAGGCTGGGATTTCTCATGTTTTATATGAGTGTGCAAATGCACAATTGACTGACCATAGGATGGACCAACCTCCCACCTCTGTGCCTGTCCCAGTTGATAACACAGATATGCACTCAGCTACTACAAGGAAAAAAGTTGTTTGTGAGTTAAGCAGCTCAGATGAAGATCCACCAGATCAGCACAATGAGGTTACGAGGAGACTCATGAAAAGAAAAGCTCCTGCAGTAGCAGACTTCAACATACAATCCCTAAAATCCAAAAATAAGCCAAGCCAGGAAAAAAGAAAATCCATGAGAAAACAAACACAGGGATCACCATTAATGAACCAACTGAAAGTCCCCAGGATCTCACCTTTTCACCCCAAGGTCCAGTTGCACAACTACAAGGGAACCTTGAGACTGGATCTGCTAAAACGTCATTATCATACAAAGACACTGTGATTGATCCTTCTTTATCACAACATTTACTGGATGTTCAAGCCCAGGAAGATAAAGAAGAAACTGCCTTTCTTCAGAACAAACAATCACAAGCCAATGCCTCTGTCCCATTTGAAGAATGCCCTATGAACAAGCACCCCCCAGAACTTGATGAATACAGGCCTATCCTCTCAGAAGATGAGATGAGTGGAAGAGTTGAGGAGGAAGGTGACCTTGGTGAAGCATCAGAGGATGAACAACACTCTAACCTCCTAGTGGATGCCATCAATGGAGAATACCAACAGCATGATGTGATTAACAACCATGGTCTATCTCCTAGAGCCTACAATCCATCACCAAGGCTTACAAGAAGAAAAGATGCAAGAAGCAACACTGCACCACCAAAAAGCAAACCCCCCCCCCTAGTTTTAATGATTAGCACACTTAGTTGGAATATCAGAGGTATCAGAACCTCTGGAGCCATTGACAGACTCAAAACATTAAAACACATCAACAAAATCTCCTTCATAGCTATCCTAAAACCTTTCCTAGATACCTCTCACATCAACCACTACAAAAACCAATTATCCATGCAGCATGCATCCTCAAACATTAACAATGTGGATCTTCTGGGATCCAGATTTCTCAGGTGTTGTTTTAGACCTGATGAACAACAGATCACAGTAGAACTTACACATGTTGAGGCTGCTGACACTCTACACATCACAGTTATCTATGCCAAATGTAAGCCTCCACTAAGGAGATCACAATAGGATACTCTCATATCCAAAGCATTAAACTCTACTGTCCCATGGTGTGTTATTGAAGATTTCAATGGGATAGCATCCATTAAAGAAAAGATAGGTGGTATTCCTTATCAAATCAACAAAAGTATGGATTTCTTGAGCATGATTGAAGACTGTGGACTCACTGATCTAGGTTACTATGGACCTAGATATACCTGGTCTAATGGCAGAGGTCCTTGCTCAATTGTTTGGAAAAGACTGGATAGAGGCCTAGCCAATGACAATTGGCTTGCTACACATCCTGCTACCACCATTACTCATTTGGCTGCTATAGGATCAGATCATTCACCCCTTCTCATGGAATTGAATGTTAGACCAGACAATGCCACTAGATACTTTAAATTTCTGAATTTCTCGACTGAAAATGCTTCCTTCCTACCACTTGTTCAGGAAGTTTGGAATAGAAGTTACTGTGGATATGCAATGTGGATCTTTCACCAAAAAACCAAAGCACTCTGCACTACTCTTTCCAAATGGTCAAGGTAAGAATATGGTGACATTTTCCAAAAAGCGAAGGAATTTGAAGAAAAACTAAGAAAAGCAGAGGAAACTTGGGCACAATCTAATAAAGAGACAGATAGAGCCACAGCCCATGAACTCAAGGCTCAATATGTTAGACATTTGAAGATTGAAGAAGTTGTGCTTAAACAGAAAACTCAGTTGCAATGGTTCAAAGAAGGAGATGCTAATTCTAAATACTTTCATAGCTTGATCAAAGGCAAGAGAAGGAAGCTTTATATCCATAAATTTAAAAATAAAGATGATGATTGGATATATGGAGATGAAGCAATTGGTGAAGCAGCTTGTGATCACTTCCACAGCCTATTCACTGATATTGGGGGGGAAAATTAGGGAAGACCTCTTATCCTTCATACCAACATTGATTACAGATGCAGACAATGCCACTCTCAACAAAGAACCTACCATAGAAGAACTCAAAAACATTGTTTTTTCAATGAATCCCACCAGTGTCGCTGGTCCTGATGGCCTTAATGGAAAGTTCTTCCAACACTGTTGGGAAATCATTCAATATGATCTTTTCAATATGATAAATGCTTTCTTCTTTGGCCACTCACTACCTAGATATATGACACAGGCATGTTTGGTGTTGCTTCCCAAGGTGGAATTCCCTAATACTCTAGCTGAATTCAGACCAATCAGTTTGAGTAATTTCATCAACAAGATCATATCCAAGCTCGTATGTTCCAGACTGGAAACCATACTCCCTAGAATCATCTCTCCTAACCAAACTGGCTTTGTAAAGGGCAGAAGTATTGCTGAGAACATTATTCTTGCACGGGAGATTGTCTAAGGAATCAAAAAACCAAATGTAGGGGCAAATGTAGTGATAAAGCTGGATATGGCAAAAGCATATGACAGGGTTTCCTGGTCATTCACCTTGCTTCAGTGAACAGATCATTGATATGGTGTGGAGAACACTATCCAATAATTTGTATTCTGTAATTGTTAATGGCACAAGATATGGTTTTTTCCACTCAACAAGAGGCCTCAAAAAAGGTGACCCACTATCTCCCTCATAATTCATATTAGGGTCTGAACTGCTTTCAAGAATGTTGAATAATCTCACACATGACCAGTTCTTCAATGGTTTTTATATGGAAAAAAGAGGACCTCAGATCACACACTTGAGCTTTGCTGATGATGTGATCATTTTCACATCTGGATGTAGGAACTCACTGCAAAAAGTTATGAAAGTTCTTCATAATTATGAGCAGACATCTGGTCAACAAATCAACAAAAACAAAAGTCACTTTCTCACTGCCCCTTCTGCTTTTCAGTACACAATCAAAAGAATTCAGCATGTAACTGGTTTTACTAGGAAGGAATCCCCTATCACCTACTTAGGTTGCCCTCTCTACATAGGCAGGAAAAGAATTGTCCACTTTAACGGTCTCATCTTCAAAGTGGTCAGCAGGATCAGAGGTCGGCAAGGTAGATCACTATCATATTGAGGCAGATTAACCTTGATCAAACATGTCCTTCAATCACTTCCTATACATCTTTTATCAGCTATAACACTACCAAAGACTATCCTAAAGCAAATTGAAAAGATGGCTGCAAATTTCTTCTGGGGAATGAACAAGGAAAGAAACAAATACCACTGGGCTTCATGGCACAAACTGTCCTAACCTATGGAAGAAGGTGGTATAGGTTTAAGATCCAAACATGAAATTTGTAAAGCCATGGAATATAAACAGTGGTGGTGGTTTAGAACAAAACAAACCTTATGGAGCCAGTTTCTTCTTGCCAAATATAGCAAAAGATCACATTTGATATCCAAAAAATGGGATTCTGGGCAATCCCAAGCATGGACAAAGAAGATGATCAACAAGAAAGCAGCTAACAACCATATCTACTGGAGATTACATTCAGGGAACTATAGCTTCTGGTAGGACATTTGGCTTGGCACTGGGCACTTAACTAGCTTTAGACAGGAAGGAGGCAGACCAGGCAACACCAGAGTCTCTCAATTCTGGACCTCTGGTTAGTGGGACATTCAGAAACTGAATAAAATGGCACCAACGGATATAATACCACATATTCTACAAGTGCAGATTTACTATGATCCCCAAACCTCTGACACAGCAATATGGCAACCTACCAGTTCTGGTGCCTTTTCCTACACTTCTGCTTGGTCTATCCTAAGGGAAAGGAAGCAAGTTCTCCTAACTAATAGGATGATTTGGCACAAACAGATCCCCTTCAAATGGTCCTTCTGTCTATAGAGAGCATTAAGGAATAAATTGCCCATTGATGACAGAGTTGCTAAATTTGGCCCTCCCAGTGTTAATAAATGTGTATGATGTACCACACTTGCTGCAGAGACTGTAGAACATATTTTTTGTTCTGGACAGTTTGCCAAAATCATTTGGAAATATTTCAATGCACCAATAGGCATCCAAAACCACATACAGCCACTGAGAATTCTGTTGATGAATTGGTGGATGCAACAAAGGAATAATGAATTGCATAAATTGTTCCTTGACACAATGCCAATCATAATCTTCTGGAATTTATGGAAAAACATATGTGCGGCAAAATATGGAAAGAAATCATCAATTGTGACAAGGACCTTGTACTCCATCATCTCTTAACTCCAATTACTGCTTAAAACCTCCCATGTCAACACCAAATGGCCACTAAGATGATCTGAATTATACCCTATTATAGAGGCTGTGAAACAGCATACCACTGTACAGCAGGTCACTTGGCTCAAACCTCCTCTAGGGTATGTCAAAGTCAACACGGATGGTAGTGCTTTGGGCAACCCAGGAAGAATAGGAGTAGGAATTATCATCAGAGACCATAATGGCCACTTCATTCATGCAATTACAAGCCCCATGGGAGAAGGTACTAATAACCTAGCAGAAGTTGAAGCAGCATGCATTGGCATTAAATGGTGTCTGGAAAATGGATACACTAGAGTCCATTTAGAAGCTGATTCTCAGTTACTCATACACTGGCTCACCAGAATATCCAACCCTCCTTGGACTCTAAGTGTGCATATATAGCAGATATCAAGCATGAGTCAACAATTTGAGAAAATTGAATTCTCTCATGTACTCAGAGAAGCAAACTGCCCTGCAGACACTGTCAAAACTCAGCCATGAGCTCACCTCCTACAGACACTATAATATCCTTTTGGACTTACCTGCACATATAAGAGGACAACTCCACCTTGACCAAAAAGGCACTCCAGCCTTCAGGCACATAAGGACCAAATGGACTATCCTACCACCACAAGTGATACAAAGTTGAGCTAATTGCAATGATTAACAAGGAAACCTCTATAAAGGCAATGCCAACAACTCAACTGCAACAACACAGCAGCAATGCCAGAACAAATTGGCAGTGGAACAGAGCATTAGGGACATTTTCTCTAATATTGTTTTCTTTTTTGCAGGTACCAGATTTTACACTTTTTTTGTATCTCAAGTGTGTGGTATTAGCCTTTGTGCTCATTCTACTTGAGATACACCAAAAGACTAGTAACAACCTTTGGAAAAAAGATGACAACACAGCACTCCCAACTCTATTCTGCACAAAAGACAACATCCACAACTGTTTAACATTTCCAACCAAACTATACAGACTACAACAACACCAATCTCCCACAAAACAACATCCTCACAAATCACAAACAGTCACCTCTCAGCACCCACAAATACACCTAACACATACACTGCACACCATGTCACACCAGTTACCACATCAACAACAGGACAAGCACACTCACAATTCCAACAACTCCAGCAGCCATAAACATAGAACCAACACAGAAGCCAAAAACACCGGTGCTATCACAAAAGTCATAAACCCCTCTCTTTCAATGCTCTTAATGAACATTGCAGTTTCAACAGGAAACCACAATATCAAAAGCACAGCAACCCAGGCAGCCACTCTACTACTGAGTTAGAAAAAGATGGAACCACCAGTCACTACATTCACAGAAGCCACAAGTTACAGAAACACAAAAAGCAGATACATTGGATTGCTTCAGGTTATTGCTACAATTGCAATGTGTGATATCAGCACTCTTAGTGCTCATCCTATTGCAATTGCAGCAATCACCATGGAACCCCCTCCATACTCTTGTTCATAGGACCAACATAATGCAGCACACTCACAAGCACCAGACAGTCAACATATAGCTTCACAGCAGCAGCATCAACAGCAACAGCAGTAGCAGCAGCAACAACAACAACAAGATAAACAGACACACACCACCTCAACAAATACTACAAGACAGAAATCAACAGAACCAGCACACAGATACACATGAAGACTCTAAGGAATGCAGCAGCCTCAGAAACAAACTAATCTAGTCAGCCATACCTGTACTGACTCAGAAGGAGCTACATTTATTAGACATCACATGTAGAACCCAAGATTGAAACAGTAGCAGCAGCAGGCAAAAACTCAGTCACCACTTCAGCAGCATCCACCATGGCAGCAGCAGACAGCAGCAGCAGCCACCAAGGCAGGAAGACCTTAGGGGCTGCATTGGCTGTTCAGACCCCAGCAACAGAACAGTTCTCAGCATACTAGTCACAACATTCACTGGAACATGAAGGCAACTCAGCTCTCTACCACACATTTCAGCCAGTGCCAGTACTATTGCCCTGTTACATGGCCCCCTTTTGTTAGCCATTTCAATCCTGCTTTCTTTGCTATCAATGCCAAAGCAAAATTGAAGATTGCTATTACTTAATATCAGATACACAACTTAGAAGATCCCCTTTTTTTGCTAGAAATAGATCCCACTGCACATGGAGGATATTATTTCAACCCACTCACTTAGTAGATTTAGGAACATATGTACTTTTTTGTATAGTTGACCTACATTCACTTCACACTGTTTTTGTACATATGATTGTCTATCGATACTATAAGATATACAATCATTACATCATCATGGGTCTAACCTATCATAGCTGTTTAAGCATACTTGGTTGTGATGCTTGGATGACCAAGAGTGCACACATCCTCTTTTGGGAGGTAAGGTATATGTCCCCCTCCATTTTTGTACTTTATATTGTATTTATGAAAATTAACCCTGGGCAAACTGCCTAGTGGATCCAAAAAAAATACAAAGTGGCCCCGCCGCCTCACCCCAATGTATACGGGTGGAGGTGTATTCATAGTGTAACACTTCAGATTCCCAAAACGATAATAGTTTGTATAAAAAAAGTCCCCTTTAAAATCAACCATTTGGCACCTTAGGCCTTAGAAAGTGTAAGTTCATAAGGTTTCATCATATGTGAAATAAGTGATTAATCACATTGATTGCATACAAGATCTTCCTCCCAAAAGGGGTATAACATAATTAAGTCAAAAACAGAGAATCATTAACACAAGAGGGTTCTAACAAGTTCCCCATAGTCTCTATTAGCTCATGCATGTGATAAATCTTCCCTCATCACCCATAATCAACCCAAACCCAAAATTGAAGAATTGGAGGAAGAAATTCTTACCTTTTTGAAGCCTTAGCAAGTTCCGTTTGATGGAATTCCAAGGCTTGATCAAAGTAGAGTAGTGAAATCCTTAGTCCTCCCTTCCCTCTCTCTATAATAGCTCTCTCCTCTCTCTAAAATGTTAGTTAATCCCCCAAAAATAAATCCTTAGGCTAGATAAATGAAATGGGCGTCGGGTTATAAAATTAGAAAAATGAAGCCCCAATGCAGATCTGCGGTCGCATATGCGACCACATAACACTTTTCCGGTCCACAAAATGAACTGCATAATCGCCCTCCAGAATTGGGCGTTTTTGCTTCACTCTGCGACAAGTCTGCAGTCCCCAAACCAATTCTGTTGTCGCATAATGGACCGCATAACCTCCTTCCGAAATTTGTCATGCTGGATCTGCTATGGGATCTGCGGCCTGCATAATAGACCGCATAATGGTGCTCAAAATTTGCAAATCTTTCTGCTTAATCCGCTGCCGATCTGTGGTCCGCAAACTAGTTCTGTGGTAGCATAGATAACCGTAGAACTGCCATGTTCTGTAAACTTTTTCCTTCAACTCCTTGACGTACCGAGCAACCCCAAAAGTTCCTCAAACATATTAGCTTACCTCGGCAACACAAAACCTGGGTTTTAGGTAAAAATTTACGAGGCCTTACAATATTGCATTTTTTTCTATTTTATCTATACTATTTACAATAGTAGCCTATATTCTATATATAATTGCATTTATTATATTATATATTCTAAAATAGCATTTTTATATTTTATAATATTAAGCTATTATTTTCAAGCATTTTACTGCATAAATAATATTTTTATTATTTATTAATCATTTTTGCAAAGTATATTTAATGAATTTCATGTATTTAAATTGTAGCCCAATTTTGAGCTAATTTTCGGACAATTTTAACGGCCCAAAAACCCAAACACCCCTTGCCCAATCTTTTAGCCCATACCAAATGACCCCTTTATTAAATTGGATCATGACCTGCTCCAATTAACCTGCCGTTCCCCTACGATATTGGCTGTTGATCTTAGATGATTAACGGCCTATAATAAACATGTCCCTTCTCCTTATAACCCCTTGCCTTAACCCTAGAGATCATTTTCCCTTTTAGCGGCCTCTATACTCTCTCAAACCTTCTCCTCTCTTCTACGAACCCTAGCAGTCGCCGCCTGATTTCTCTCCGATTCCGACCTAGAAATGGAATCAATCTACAATCCATTTACCTTATTAGCATTCTAACAACTGGTCATCCGTTTATGGCATTACTTAGGTACTTGCCTAAATTTGGCAAGTACCACTTCCAAGATCGGACTAGGATGACTGAATCTAAGGAATTTTGATGGTACTTTGTCTATATGCACAACGAGGAACAATTTGTGCCTTTGGTTCGATTTTCAGACGGTTGGACCCAACTAGCGTTTGAGATTTTCCACCTCCTACACCGATTCTGATTTGCATGAGATATTTTCTTGGCTTATTTATGTTTAATTGATTGTTTCCATGTTTGTTTGTTCAATCAATCACTATATAAACCCCCTTCCTTGTTTCGCCTCTAAGACTTTTAACTACTGCTACTATTTTTTCACCCTCACTTGCTCTATACTATTCTAAAAATTAAGCTCTTATGGCTGAAAGACAAGGCCACCGGAATCTTCTCTATCTACCTCCCTAGTGCGAGCACTGTTCGGGGCTCGTTGGAAGCTCCTGTAAACTCTGACGCACTAGGGTTTGGAATTCTTGTTGTTGTTCTTACTTAAGTACTGGAACTTGGTCATTTTCTCTATTTGTTATTAAATCTGCATATTGGTATGTGTTCAAACCCTCTCAATTATGCTTCTTCCATGTTTGTGTTTATGCTTCTAAACATCTCTGTAATATGGGCCTTTCAAAGCCAATATGATACTATTCCGACCTTTGCTTTGAATTTCTTCTGCAATCCTTCATCTGAACTCGTATAAGTTTGCATATGTTCAATCAGTATAGTCAATTTGGAAGAATTCTAGGTTGTTATGCTTGTTCGAAGCTGTTATATTTATGTATGCTTAATTTCTTACATTGACTGTTTAATATTGTACCTTATTTCATGGCTCCCTTTGAATACTTGCATTGAAACTCCTAGGGAATTACTGCCCGCCTAGAATTTACTTCAATAAGTCTCTTTCTGCTGAACCCTTTATGTGCAGTCTACTGCTACCCTGCAAATTGATCATCTCATGTTACAACACTGTCACGACCCAAGCAGGAGGGCCATGACTTGCACCGGGCCATACTTGCCGAGCACCAATGCACATTTTATCTAACCTTTCTTATTATTTTAAAGGGCCGATGAGATCAGAATAAATAGTAGACATGAATCATAAACAACCAAAAATGACAGATAATGGCATGAACATATAATCATGGGTCAACAAGGCTGTCATGAGAGACAATACAACAAAATTAGTCGGCAAGGCAATCCAAACTATACATGAGTAGAAACATGTCTATGATCCTCTAAAGGAACATAAGGGCTGCAACATTGCCGGAACAGGGGCCCGACATACCCATAACGCCTATAACAAAAATGCATACCAAGACCACGGCAAGTCCGGAGAAGAGATCTCGCCAATAACTGCTAAACTGGGTAGCCTACTATGGTGGGGGAGCTTCGCCTACCTATCTATCAGGACCTGCAGCACGACATGCAGAGTCCATAAATAAAAAGACGTCAGTACGAATAAAGTACTGAGTATGTAAGGCAGGAAAGCATAAGTAAGAACAATAATGTAAAAAAGGATAGAGAATATACAACCTGTAATATCTAGGTACCTCTAGAGGCTACTTACATAAATGCATGATGCATATATATATATTTACATAACCTTTTAAAACATACGCCACTGTGGGCATCATTATCATCATTTCATACCCGCCCTAGGCTCGGTAAAAACGTACTCAACCATCATAAGGCTCGGTAGAATCGTACCCCGCCACATGGAGCTCGGTACAACCCAACTGATCAGTGGTTACATAATAGGTGTCATACCCCGCGACTATAGCGTGGCTTGGTAGAGTAAAATATATGCATATATATGATGTATGCTGGACTCATTGGAATCACATTTTGAACTTTTCAGAGTGACGTAAGGTCGGTATCCTCCAAACACGTTATTAGGACTAAATCCTCATCAAGAATCTTATAAGAATCAGGAAGTACCAACAACATTGATAACATAAGAATAAGAGAAGTAACATCAACATCAATCGCTCCATAAGAAGGGAAACAATGTAAGTACTGCTCTCCTCTAAGAGTGGAGTATGTTTGGAAGCTCGTTTATTACATTATGCACAATCGAAGTCGTGCAAAAGAAGGAAAGGGATAGCCTCACATACCTTACATATACTTTCCAATCTCAAGCTATGAAAATTCCGCGACTCCTTAGTCTACAATAAGAGAAATGACACTATCGTTATTGTTTAAGCGTCGTAACTATTATGCATCAACCGTAACCTATTTTATGATGAAACGGACAGCACCTCCCCTATTTATAGGACTTTTCACAAGTTAAAACAATCACCAAACATCCCAAACAACATCAATAATAATCATATTGAGCCTCCCACAACAGTCCACCAACCAACAACATTACTAGCAAGCCTTTCGACATATATCTCACAAGTTCTAGCTTCAACAACTTAGCCGTAACTTGGATAATCTTAAATACATGTAGGGTAAGAGGTTCCTCACCTTTAAACTGAAAGAAACTCCAATTTGACCTTTATTGACCACGAAATATCACTCCAATGCTGCCACAAGAACAAGGAAGCGAAGCTAGCAATCAATTAGCGTTTTTCTTCACTAGAATCACTATAGAAGACTTGAAATCACCTAGGGTTGATCTAAAAACTTGAGGGAGTATTTTATATAAAAAAAAAAACTTAAAAAAACCTCCCACACGAGCTGGAACAACACAAAAATCCGCAACAACAAGGAGAACAAGAAACTTACTAGCGCCACGGGATTCCCGACACTTTATTTGTGTTGTGTGCCCTTTGTTTTAGTCTTGGATCATGAGAGAACCTTGAGAGAGTGTTCTTAGAGTTCTAAGGTCTGCATATACTGAAAAATAATGAATTAAAACGGGGTTGAGGTGTGTTATATATATCCATATCTCTTAACCGCCTATGTGGGCCCCATAGAGAGCTACTTGGTGCAGTCTTGGAAAACGCGAATATCTCTCACCTCGGAGATCGTATCGACAAACGGTTTAATGCGTTAGAAACTAGACTCATAGATCTTGAATATGGTGGGTAGATCCTCCAATAATTCCAAGTAAATTGGGAGCAAAGCTTAGTGACATTTGACCTAAGGTGTAAGTAAAATTATGAATGTAAGTTGCGACAACTTTTGTCGACTTTTGTTTCATAACTCGTTTGACTTCAAGACTTCTGAAATGGATATTATATGATTCAAATACCTTAAAACAAGACCTCTTGGTAATATTAATCAACTCTATATTTACCCAAAAATACGAGTTACAAAATCCTTGTATCATTTAAGGCCAATAGGACTAAATTCTTATCATCTCAAAGATAATCTCTTCTTGGACCTACGTAGACTAACTTACGGCGTAAGCTAACGTATGAAAATATGTTTTTAACACCCTCCACCCCTTAGGAACATTCGTCCTCGAATGTAAGGGTTTACGGGGAGTCTAACTCATTGTTGATTTCTGACAGAAATTTCCAGCTGAGTTTCCTCTATAAAATGGACACTAGCAAAACTTGCAAGCAGTTAAACCCAGCCTATGGCCTTACAAAGCTATACAAATCATTATAGCTACGTACATTATCTGCACATCACCATTTTATATTAAGAAAGAGTATTCTCAAGTTATTTTTTCCCTGGAGGCGTTTCTCCTTCTAATGCGTCTTGCGTTCCCCCGGCATCCTCGTTATCTTCATTCTGGAACAGGTAAGGGTATTTAGACTTCCTTTCATCTTCTGCTCCCCATTTCATTTCTTTTGTATTATTTTTCCTCCACAATACTTTGACGAAAGCTACATCTTTTGTTCTAAGCTGGCGGACTTGTCGATCTAATATAACCATTAGCATTTCTTCAAATGATAGATCCTTTGTAACTTGTACATCTTTGATAGGGACGACCCGGGAAGGCTCTCCAATACATTTCCTCAACGCAGATACATGGAATATTGGATGGACAAATTTCAATTCGGATGGCAATTCTAACTTATAAGCAACATGTCCAATTCGTCGAAGAATTTTGTACGGCTCGATATACCGCGGACTTAGTTTACCCTTCTTCCCAAAATGCATAACACCATTTTATGACGAGATCTTCAGGAAAACTCAATCACTAACCTCAAATTCCAGGTCACGACGTCGAAAATCGGAATAAGATTTTTGCCTGCTTTGTGCCGCCTTTTTTTAATCGCTCTTGTATCACTTTCACCTTCTCAATGGCTTGGTGAATCAAATCTGGTCCATATAATTCTATCTCACCGACTTCGAACCATCCAACTGGTGATCTACATCTCCTCCTGTATAGTGCCTCGTACGAGGCCATTTTAATACTGGAATGGTAGCTATTATTGTAGGCGATTCAATGAGTGCCAGATGATCATCCCAGTTCCCCTTGAAATCTAGAACACATGCTCGTAGCATATCTTCAAGTGTCTGAATGGTACATTCAGCCTGTCCGTCAGTCTGCGGATGGAATGTCGTGCTGAGATTCACTTGTGTGCCTAAACCCTTCTGAAAAGACCTCCAAAATTTAGCTGTAAATTGAGCTCCTCGGTTTGATATAATAGATAATGGCACACCATGAAGCCTAAAAATCTCCTTGATATACAATTTCCCATAATCTTCAGCTGTGTAAGTTGTCTTAACTGGCAGAAAATTGGCACATTTTGTAAGTCGATCAACTATCACCCAGAAGGAGTCAAACTTATGATAAGAGAGAGGTAACCCAACAATGAAGTCCATATTAATCACCTCCCATTTCCAAGTCGGAATCTCTATATTCTGAATCAATCCACCGGGTTTCTGATGCTCAATCTTTGCTTGTTGACAATTAGGGCACTGGGCTACAAATTCTGCAATATACTTCTTCATGTTATCCCACCAATACTGCTCCTTAATGTTATGATACATCTTTGTCGAACCGGGATGGATGGAATGTCGGGACTGATGAATCTCAATCATAATTTTCTCTGGCAACCCTGCTACATTAGGCACACATAATCGGCCCTGGTATCTTAGTGCCCCATCTACTCCGATCTCGAAAGCCGTAATTTTACACTGCTGAACGCTCTCTCTCAGTTGTACTAAGGTAGGATCTTCATATTGCCATGCTTTTAGCTCGGTTACCAAAGATAGTAACACCTCCTTCATTAGAGTCTAACTATCTGATTCTCATATTGGCTAGCTGATGAAGCTCTTTAGTCAACCCCTGTCTACTTGCCTTAATGTGTACTAGGCTTCCCATTGACTTACGACTGAGAGCGTCTGCCACAACATTGGCTTTACCGGGATGGTACAATATCTCGACATCATAATCTTTCAGTAATTCAAGCCACCTACGTTGCCTCATATTCAACTCCTTCTTCTTGAAGATGTATTGTAAACTTTTGTGATCTGTGTAGACGTCAACATGGACACCGTATAAGTAGTGCCGCCAAATCTTCAAAGCATATATTACTGCCGCCAATTCCAAATCATGAGTCGGGTAATTATTTTCATGCTTCTTCAATTGTCTTGATGCATAAGCAATTACCTTCCCACGTTGCATCAATGCGCACCCCAAACCTATATTTGAGGCATCACAATATACCACATAACCTTCGGTTCCTTCTGGGAGAGTGAGCACTGGTGCAGATGTCAATCGATTCTTTAGCTCCTGAAAACTACATTCACAAGCGTCAGATCACTGGAACTTGGTAGCTTTCTGAGTTAACTTAATCAACGGTGTTGACATAGAGGAAAACCGTTCTACAAACCGCCTATAATATCCTGCTAGCCCCAGGAAGTTGCGGACTTCTGACGGTTTTGTAGGTCTTGGCCAACTCTTCACTGCATCGATCTTCTAAGTGTCGATACTAATACCCTCGTCAGATATCACATGCCAAGGAATGCTACTGAGTTTTGCCAGAATTCACATTTGGAGAGCGTAGCATATAACTTACGATCCTGAAGGGTATGTAATACTATCCGCAAGTGGCCCGCATGTTCCGCCTTCGGACAAGAATACACCAGAATGTCATCAATGAACACGATCACGAACACATCAAGATAGGGCCTGAATACACTAGTCATGAGATCCATAAAAAGCTACTGGGATGTTTGTTAGCCTGAACGACATCTCCAAGAACTCAAAATGCCCTTATCATGTCCGAAAGGCTATTTTTGGAATATCCTTCTCCTTGACCATCACCTGATGATACCCTGAACGTAAGTCAATCTTGGAAGAATACTTGGCACCCTGGAGTTAGTCAAACAGGTCGTCAATCCTTGGAAGTGGATATTTTTTCTTTGTAGTAAACTTATTCAACTGTCGATAATCGATACACAACCTTAACGACCCATCTTTCTTTCTCACGAACAAGACTGGCGCACCCCAAGGTGAAGTGCTAGGCCTAATGAAGCCCTTATCCAGCAAGTCCTTCAACTGAACCTTCAACTCTCGCAACTCTGCTGGGGTCATCCTGTATGGAGGGATAGAGATCGGTTGAGTGTCAGGAAACACATCAATGCTAAACTCAATCTCTCTTTCAGGAGGAAGACATGGGAGTTCATCTGGGAAAACATTTGGAAATTCATTGACCACGAGGATTGAGTGTAGAGTAGGCGGCTTCGCCTCCGCATCCCTAACACGAACGAGATGATAAATATAACTCTTTGAGATCATCTTCCTTTCCTTAAGATAGGAAACAAACATACCTTTCGGCGTAGAAATGTTCCCCTTCCATTCGATGACGGTTTCACCAAGAAACTGAAACCTAACCATCTTCGTACGACAATCAACATTTGCATAGCATGAGGCCAACCAGTCCATTCCCATTATCACATCGAAATCAACCATTTCTAACTCAAATAAATTCATCGAGGTTTGACGACTACAAATCATCATTGTACAACCTCTATATACCCTTCTAGCAATCACTGATTCTCCTATCGGAGTAGATACCGCAAGTGGTTTACTAATTAATTTAGGTTTGACGCCAAACTTATTAGCCACAAAGGGTGTAACAAATGATAATGTAGATTCCGGATCAATCAACACATATACATCATAAGAAAACACAGACAATATACATGTAACAACATCCGGAGATGACTCGAGATCTTGTCGACCTACTAAAGCATATGTTTGATTTTGAGTACCACTCGAACTCGGCATTGCACCTCTACCTCTACCACGACATGTCGACTACTGAAAACCCCGTGCTGGAGGTCTAACTGATGAGGAAGAACCAGACACAAATCCAGTCGGCTGAGCCATACCACCACCTCCTCTGTTAGGACAATCCCGCCTCATATGGCCAGGTTGTCCGCACGAATAGAATGCGTCGAAACCTTGACGGCACAGTCCAAAGTTGGCCTTTCCGCACTGTTCACAATGAGGTGCTGGTGGTCTCGTCTAACTAGTATCCCTATGATATTGTGAGCCTGATGCCCGCGAGCTTTGACCTTAACCAGAATAGGTAAATTGATCATACTGAGGCCTCTGAAAGTGTGGAGGAGCACTAGCTACAGGTTGCGCCAAACTCCTCGAAGACTGGGGCCTGACACTACCTCTGAAGTCACCAGAATACCCTGAAAATCTCGCCCTCTTATCCCGGCCCCTATGCTGCTCCCTGTCTGCTCTTTGCTGGCGCATACGATCCTCTTGTGCCTGGGCATAAGCCTGAATATGGGAAATATCCATGGCCTCTATCAAGGAGGCTATCGTGCACTCATTTATCAGATGTGGTCCCAATCCGTTCACGAACAGGTGCACCCTATCGCTCATCTCAGTCACCATGTGGGGAGCATACCTTGCTAAAGAATCAAACTACATACTATACTCTCACACACTCATATTACCCTGTTGAAGGTTCAAGAAATTATCAGCTCTAGCTCGTCGTATCTCAACTGGCAAGTAGTGACGAAGAAAGGCCTCAAAAATTTCCTTCCACACAGGTGGAGGAGCGTTCGGACCGATGGATCTTTCCCAACTATCATACCAAAAAACTGCTAAATCCCGTAACCAATAAGAAGCCAACTCTACTGCCTCCGTATCACTAGTGTGCATAACCCGCAGTGTATGATGAACCTGATTAATAAAAGTCTGCAGGTCCTCCTTGGGGTCTAACCCGGTAAACACTGGAGGATCCAGATTAATAAAATCACGAACTCTCGCACTAACCGGTTTATCAACAACACCGGTATTTTGCCTCTGAGCCTGAGAAACTACCAAGCTAGTCAATAGCTGTACAAGCACTCCACATATCTTGGTCTATAGTACCAGATGGAGGAACTGGAGATGCTGGGTGTCTTCTAGTATCCTCTGGAGGAGAAGGAGTAAATGAGGTCTGAGACGGCATCTCACTCTAAGGCTCACTTTGGCCTGCTCTGGCGGGAGGCACCTAACTGGTACCCTCTCCTGCAGCTGTATTAAGGCGTCTACTAATCACTTGCTTCCTAGTCGTGAGCAATGCTAAAAAGAACATGGTGAATATTAGAGACGAATACTTACGACTCAGATATGTACACATCCATAATCAAGACTCTACTAGACATGGCTCATAGACAATCCCTAGGACAGACTTTCTCTAATACCACGTTTGTCACGACCCAAGCCGGAGGGCCATGACTGGCACCCGGGCCATACTTGCCGAGCACCAACGCACATTTTATCTAACCTTTCTTATTATCTATAAGGGCCGATGAGATCAGTACAAATGGTAGACATGAATCTTAAACAACCAACAATGACAGATAATGGCATGAACATATATATTATGGGTCGACAAGGCTGTCATGAGAGACTATACAACAAAAATTAGTCTACAAAACAATCCAAGCTATACATGAGTCGACACCTATCTATGAGCCTCCAAAGGAACATAAGTGCTGCAACATTGCCGGAACAGGGCCCCGACATACCCATAACGCCTATAACAAAAATGCTTACCAAGACCACGGCATGTCCGGAGAAGGGATCTCGCCAATAACCGCTGAACTGGGCAGCCTACTAGGGTGAGGGAGCTTTGCCTACCTGTCCATCAGGACCTGCAGCACGACATGCAGCGTCCACAAATAAAAGGAAATAAGTACGAATAAAGTACTGAGTATGTAAGGCAGGAAAGCGTAAGTAAGAACAATAATGTAAAAAGGGATAGAGAATATACAACCTGTAACATCTAGGTACCTCTGAGGGATACTGACATGAATGCATGATGCATATATATATACATAAACTTTTAAAACATACGCCTATGTGGGCATCATTATCCTCATATCATACCCGGCCCTCATAGGCTCGGTAAAAACGTACTCGGCCATCATAAAGCTCGGTAGAATCGTACCAGGCCACGTGGAGCTCGGTAAAACCCAACTAATCAGTGGTTGCACAATAGGTGTCATACCCCGCGACTATTGCGCGGCTCGATAAAGTAAAATAGATACATATATATAATGTGTGCTGGACTCAATCGAATCACATTTTGAACTTTTCGGAGTGACGTAAGGTCGGTAACCTCCGTACACGTTTCTTAGGACTAAATCCTCATCAAGAATCTTATAAGAATCAGGAAGTATCAACAACATTGATAACATAAGAATAAGAAAAGTAACATCAACATCAATCGTTCCATAAGAAGGGAAACAATGTAAGTACTGCTAGCCTCTAAGAGTGGAGTATGTTTGGAAGCTCGTTCATTACATTGCGCACAATCGAAGTCGTGCAAAAGAAGGAAAGGGACAGCCTCACATACCTTGTATATACTTCACAATCTCAAGCTATGAAAATGCCACGACTCCTTTGTCTACAATAAGAGAAATGACACTATCGTTATCGTTTAAGCGTCGTAACTATTATGTATCAACCGTAACCTATTTTACGATGAAACGGACAGCACCTCCCTTATTTATATGACTTACCACAAGTTAAAACAATCACCAAACAGCCCAAAAAACATCAATAATAATCATATTGAGCCTCCCAAAATAGTCCACCAACCAACAACACTACTAGCAAGCCTTTCGACATATATCTCACAAGTTCTAGCTTCAACGACTTAGCCGTAACTTGCATAATCTTAAATACATGTAGGGTAAGAGGTTCATTACATTTAAACAGAAATAAAAACTCCAATTTGACCTTTATTGACCACGAAATATCACTCCAATGCTGCCACAAGAACAAGGAAGCGAAGCTAGCAATCAATCAGGATTTTTCGGCACTAGAATCACTTAAGACTTGAAATCATCTAGGGTTGATATTAAAACTTGAGGGAATATTTTATATAACACAAAAAAATTAAAACATCCTCCCACACGAGCTTGAACAACACCAGAATCCGCAACAACAAGAAGAACAAGAAACTTACTAGCGCCATTGGATTCCCGACACTTGATTTGTGTTGTTTGCCTTTTGTTTTAGTCTTGGATCATGAGAAAACCCTGAGAGAGTGATCTTAGGATTTTAAGGTCTGCATATACTTAAAAAATAATTACATAAAATGGGTTGCGGCATGTTTTATATATATTAACTTTTTCAGGGCCCCATAGAGAGCTGCTTGGCGCAATCTCATCAAACCGCAAATATCTCTCACCTCGGAGATCGTATCGACAAACGGTTTAATGAATTAGAAACTAGACTCATAGATATTGAATTTGGTTGGTAGAGCACCCCGTAATTCCAAGAAAATTTGGAGAAAAGCTTAGTGACATTTGACCTAAAGTATAAGTAAAATTATGAATGTAAGTTGCAACAACTTTGTCGACTTTTGTTTCATAACTCGTTTGACTTCAAGACTTATGAAACATATATTATATGATTCAAATACCTTAAAACATGACCTCTTGGTATTATTAATCACCTCTACATTTACCTAAATACAAGTTACAACATCTTTGTATCATTTAAGACCATTAGGACTAAATTCTTATCATCTCAAAGATAATCTCTTCTCGGACCTGCGTAGACTAACTTACGGCGTAAGCTAACATATGCATATATGGTTTGTATCAAACATTATCTTAATGCTCAGCCAAACATGTTGCTCTGTTGTTGGAGATCTTTAATGTTGTGCTTCGGCTAGTTCAATCTTGCCTTCTCTAGTATTGCCTAAGAATTCTAGTTGAATCTTAATGTATTTAGCTTCTTCTGATACACATGGTCAATTGGTATAAACCCCGAAATCTACCCGTCCTATTAACCTTAAATTGGTACGCTGAGTTCTTTGGATTTTGAATCTTTGTGTTCTACCCAGCATGTTAAGTTGTTTTGTCGACTGTTGTAGATCATACTCATTAATCCTGGATAATGCCTTGCTCTCGATTTGATTTTCTGGAAAACTGGGCATGTGTGTGTGTTCACCCTGACAACTCAATAGACATGCCTCTTAAGTCCTCCTAATATGTGACTATGTTCAGTACACTACACCCTTTCCTTTGTCTAATAATTGCTCAATCATGAACTTATGTTGTTTTCTATGTCAAACTTGCCACATTGAAACTGAGTCTTGTTGGTTCTCCGAGTTGTTGTGATCCCTTAAATTCTAAATGCAAGTGCCAATATTCTTCTTTTATAATCTTGTCACCATGAGGTATTATTGTTAATAGACTTCAGAACATTTAATTTGTTTCCATGTGTGTTTTGTTAACTTATGTGGTTGAGTGATTAATCTGCAATTTTGCTGGGTAAATGGGTCCTTCATCTAGGCCTGGTAAGAGCTCGTGTGTGGCCTCGCACTGTGCAATAGGTATATCTTCTGTTTGAGGTGTGTATGGACTTGGGTCTGCTATTTGAGTGAAAGTGAGCATGTTGAACACCCAGGTAGTACTGGGTTATTTCTTTTGGGCATTAACTGTTTATTAGGCCTGAAATCGTTCAATGTGTAATATTTATACATGTATTCATTATTTTGAGCTTGTAATAATTCATAAATAAAACAGTTGGGGAGTGAGTGAAATGGAGGAGCAAGTATACTTTAATTTTTGTATGAATGGGTAGAGAACATGCCTATTGTGTCTACATTCTTTGTTTGCTACTTTGTTCGGCATGCTTTATTTCTACACATTAATAGAAATCATGCCTATAGGAATTCAACACTTTACTTACTCAACCTGTCTAATGCCCGCACATTATCATAATATGTTTATGAGAATTTAAGTGCTTTACTTATTCCCATGTCTACTTCTATGCTCTATTAGATAGCATTCCTATAGGATCGTATTAATATATGCCTTTACTAATACTCATCAAGATACCATGTCTATAGGGATTTAATTGATTAAGTAATCAACTGCTTCTGTTTTCTTATTATACTGTCTGCCTAGATAACATGCCTATAGGAATAAGCACGATAAATCTGCGTTCAAATACCAACTATTAGAGAACCTGGCCATATGATATTGCTACTCGCTTAGAAAGCATGCCCATAGGATCAAACACAGCTAATTCTAGGTTTTCAAATGGCTTTACTGCCCCGTAACGCAAATTACTTAGAGATCGTGTCTATAGGCTTTATAACTTGCAATCTGTAATTTAAATAACCTGCACGACGACACTGCTCATGAGATATTTTAAACTGTGTGGTCACATAGAAGCCATGTCTATAGGTCTCAAACGACTCTAATACACCTCGATTCTGAAACTGCCTACTGTATAATCTGAAACTTGATCGCGTGCTTTGTTGCTTATGTGTGGAGGCTAACTTGAGCCATTTGTTATTTTATTTGCAGTCCTACTTGTTTTGAATGTGCTCCTAGTCTTATCATTTATATCACCCTAAGAAAAGTCTAGAACCACCCAAATAGTAGGTCCAAAGCCTCCTGGACCATAGGCATGGGACGGGCAGTACACGCATAGGACACGGTTTAGAATTGAACTAGAGCGCTTTAGGTAAACAACTCTAAGATAGAAATTGGGTAGAAGGAGATGATAGTATGTGCCTGCTAGATAATATAAGCAACCCCTACTCTAAGGGAATTGCGAAGTATTATTTATGTTGCACAGGGTGATCCTTTAGAGTAAAAAAACTGAGGACCCCTCTTTTATATGTTTGTTTCTCGCGCCTTCGTTTCTTTAATCTTAGAGCAATTAAGTTGTATCATGTAACCCCTAAAGACTTATATTGATCATTTAATTCCTTTACATATGAAATCTACTTTACACCTATCTATATCATAGTTGAACGTTTAAATTTTCTGTCTTCTTTCACTTGCATTATTATATGGGAAAATTATAATCCAGTAATCCCATGTAGCGTTAATTTCGGTCGGGACCCATAGTTGTGGACCTCGAATAGTGCCTAACACCTTATCTTCGAGGTAATTTGAGCCCTTACCCGATCTTTGGTAACACGGACTAGTTTAAATAGAGTTATTTACAAATAGGTGCCCTAACGCACCTCAAAAATCTTTAGGTGGCAACTCTTCTCTTTTAATACCCATTTAAAAGAGTTGTCACATGTTGAAACTCTCTTTCGCGAGAAAACAGGACACGACACAATTAAAACTGATGCATCACTATGACAAACTAGAACCATACTTGTGATGACTACATCTGAAGCGACTGCCTCTGTCCTACCCAAGAAAGCATAGAGTCTAGCCTGGCCTCCCCTTATAGGGCGTCCTCTACCCGCCCGACCCCCGCCCCTTACTGGTTGTGCGGGTGGAGCAGCAACTGGAGCAGCAACCATGGCATGTGAAGTTTGTAATGAATCCATGGAGCCTGAATAGCCTGTGGAGGTGTACTCCTCCTGAATCTGGGGCAATCCCTTACTATGATGGGTATCACCACACTCAAAGAAAGCTCTCAGTGGGCGTGACTGCTGGGATTAGCTCGAGCCTGGCCGGATGGACTCACCGCTAAAGGAACCTTGTACAAGAGGTGCATTAGAAAGTGGCTGAGCAAAGCAACCTAAGACCTCGGAATAACCGGAACACCACTAGAATCTGGAAGTGCTAAATGAACTGGACGGCTCGCATAGCCTCTACCATGACGGGTTTTAGCTGCAGGATGGCTACCACTAAATCCTCCATAGTTGAAACCATAGTTGAGACCCTCGATGAATTAGTGGACTCACTCCCTAACTGTTGAAGCCAAAGTTGGTGCATGTCTGGACAAATCATTGAATCTGACAGCACACTCTGACAATGACGTAGTACCCTGGCGCAGCTGCTCAAACTCCGCGTGGCATGCATCCCGAAAGGTCTGGGGAACAAACTCTCTCAAGAACATCTCTAAAAATTGAGTCCTTGTAAGTGAAGTTGCATCGGCTGGGCTACCCTCCTCGTAAACCCGCCACCACTGATAGGCTGCTCCTAACAGCTGAAAGTAGTGAAAGCAACTTTGCTCGTCTTCATAATACCCATGGTGTGGAGAATAAGGTGGAACTTCTCTAGAAAATCATGTGCATCCTCTGAAGCTAAGCCGCTGAAAGTAGGAGGATGATACCTCTTGAACCTCTCAAGTCTAAGCTGCTCCTCAAATTCCACTGCCCTAACCTTGGGGTAAACCGGAACAACATGCTGCACTAGCATAACCTCTAAGACCTGACCAATATGGACTTGCTGCTCTTGTGTACGAGCCGCGGGAGTCTAAGCTTCTCCCCCAGCCTGAGATTTGGCTGCTGCAAGTTGGATCAACCCCGCCTGAGCTAGAGTACCAAACATACCTAAGAACTGTGGGAGGGTCTCCTAAAGTGCAGGAGTGGCAACAGGCACCTCGGGTGCTGCCCCCCCCCCCCCC